>NW_025555953.1:0-175384 GCF_020424385.1 Procambarus clarkii
GTGGTGGAGATCTGTATGTGTGGTGGTGGAGGTCTGTATGTGGTGTGGTGGAGGTCTGTATGTGTGGTAGTGAAGGCCTGCATGTGTGGTGGTGAAGGTCTGTATGTGTGGTGGTGGAGGTCTGTATGTGTGGTGGTGGGTCTGTATATGTGTTGGTGAGTCTGTATGTGTGGTGGTGGTGGAGGTCTGTATGTGTGGTGGTGGGTCTGTATGTGTGGTGGTGGAGGCCTGTATGTGTGGTAGTGAAGGACTGTATGTGTGGTAGTGGAGGTCTGTATGTGTGGTGGTGGAGGTCTGTATGTCTGGTGGTGGTAGAGGCCTGTATGTGTGGTGGTGGAGGTCTGTATGTGTGGTCGTCTGTATGTGTGGTGGTCTGTATGTGTGGTGGTGGAGGTCTGTATGTGTGGTGGTGGAGGTTTGTATGTGTGGTGGTGGAGGTCTGTATGTGTGGTGGTGGGTCTGTATGTGTGGTGGTGGAGGCCTGTATGTGTGGCGTGGAGGTCTGTATGTGTGGTAGTGAAGGCCTGTATGTGTGGTAGTGGAGGTCTGTATGTGTGGTGGTGGAGGTCTGTATGTGTGGTGGTGGAGGGCTGTATGTGTGGTGGTGGAGGTCTGTATGTGTGGTGGTGGGTCTGTATGTGTGGTGGTGGTGGTCTGTATGTGTGGTGGTGGAGGTCTGTATGTGTGGTGGTGGAGGTCTGTATGTGTGGTGGTGGAGGTCTGTATGTGTGGTGGTGGAGGTCTGTATGTGTGGTGGTGGAGGTCTGTATGTTTGGTAGTGGAGGTCTGTATATATTGTGGTGGGTCTGTATGTGTGGTGGTGGAGGTCTGTATGTGTGGTAGTGAAGGCTTGTATGTATGGTAGTGGAGGTCTGTATGTGTGGTGGTGGAGGTCTGTATGTGTGGTGGTGGAGGTCTCTATGTGTGGTGGTGGAGGTCTCTATGTGTGGTGGTGGAGATCTGTATGTGTGGTGGTGGAGGTCTGTATGTGTGGTGGTGGAGGTCTGTATGTGTGGTAGTGGAGGCCTGTATGTGTGGTGGTGAAGGTCTGTATGTGTGGTGGTGGAGGTCTGTATGTGTGGTGGTGGGGTCTGTATGTATGTGTGGTGAGGTCTGTATGTGTGGTGGTGGAGGTCTGTATGTGTGGGGTGGTGGTCTGTATGTGTGGTGGTGGAGGTCTGTATGTGTGGTGGTGGGTCTGTATGTGTGGTGGTGGAGGCCTGTATGTGTGGTAGTGAAGGACTGTATGTGTGGTAGTGGAGGTCTGTATGTGTGGTGGTGGAGGCCTGTATGTGTGGTAGTGGTGGTCTGTATGTGTGGTGGTAGAGGCCTGTATGTGTGGTGGTGGAGGTCTAGGTATGTGTGGTGGTCTGTATGTGGTGGTGGTCTGTATGTGTGGTAGTGGAGGTCTGTATGTGTGGTGGTGGAGGTCTGTATGTGTGGTGGTGGAGGTCTGTATGTGTGGTGGTGGGGTCTGTATGTGTGGTGGTGGAGGCCTGTATGTGTGGTGGTGGAGGTCTGTATGTGTGGTAGTGAAGGCCTGTATGTGTGGTAGTGGAGGTCTGTATGTGTGGTGGTGGAGGTCTGTATGTGTGGTGGTGGAGGTCTGTATGTGTGGTGGTGGAGGTCTGTATGTGTGGTGGTGGGTCTGTATGTGTGGTGGTGGAGGCCTGTATGTGTGGTGGTGGTGGTCTGTATGTGTGGTGGTGGGTCTGTATGTGTGGTGGTGGTGGTCTATATGTGTGGTGGTGGAGGTCTGTATGTGTGGTGGTGGGTCTGTATGTGTGGTGGTGGAGGTCTGTATGTGTGGTGGTGGAGGTCTGTATGTGTGGTGGTGGTGGTCTGTATGTGTGGTGGTGGAGGTCTGTATGTGTGGTGGTGGTGGTCTGTATGTGTGGTGGTGGAGGTCTGTATGTGTGGTGGTGGAGGCCTGTATGTGTGGTGGTGGTGGTCTGTATGTGTGGTGGTGGAGGTCTGTATGTGTGGTGGTGGAGGTCTGTATGTGTGGTGGTGGAGGTCTGTATGTGTGGTGGTGGAGGCCTGTATGTGTGGTGGTGGTGGGCCTGTATGTGTGGTGGTGGAGGCCTGTATGTGTGGTAGTGGAGGTCTGTATGTGTGGTGGTGGAGGTCTGTATGTGTGGTGGTGGTGGTCTGTATGTGTGGTGGTGGAGGTCTGTATGTGTGGTGGTGGAGGTCTGTATGTGTGGTGGTGGAGGTCTGTATGTGTGGTGGTGGAGGTCTGTATGTGTGGTGGTGGGTCTGTGTGTGTGGTGGTGGAGGCCTGTATGTGTGGTGGTGGTGGTCTGTATGTGTGGTGGTGGGTCTGTATGTGTGGTGGTGGTGGTCTGTATGTGTGGTGGTGGAGGTCTGTATGTGTGGTGGTGGGTCTGTATGTGTGGTGGTGGAGGTCTGTATGTGTATTGGTGGAGGTCTGTATGTGTGGTGGTGGTGGTCTGAATATGTGGTGGTGGAGGTCTGTATGTGTGGTGGTGGTGGTCTGTATGTGTGGTGGTGGAGGTCTGTATGTGTGGTGGTGGAGGTCTGTATGTGTGGTGGTGGAGGTCTGTATGTGTGGTGGTGGAGGTCTGTATGTGTGGTGGTGGAGGTCTGTATGTGTGGTAGTGGAGGTCTGTATATATGGTGGTGGGTCTGTATGTGTAGTGGTGGAGGTCTGTATGTGTGGTAGTGAAGGCTTGTATGTGTGGTAGTGGAGGTCTGTATGTGTGGTGGTGGAGGTCTGTATGTGTGGTGGTGGAGGTCTCTATGTGTGGTGGTAGAGGCCTGTATGTGTGGTGGTGGAGATCTGTATGTGTGGTGGTGGAGGTCTGTATGTGTGGTGGTGGAGGTCTGTATGTGTGGTAGTGAAGGCCTGCATGTGTGGTGGTGAAGGTCTGTATGTGTGGTGGTAGAGGTCTGTATGTGTGGTGGTGGGTCTGTATATGTGTTGGTGAGTCTGTATGTGTGGTGGTGGAGGTCTGTATGTGAGGTGGTGGTCTGTATGTGAGGTGGGGGAGGTCTGTATGTGTGGTGGTGGGTCTGTATGTGTGGTGGTGGAGGCCTGTATGTGTGGTAGTGAAGGACTGTATGTGTGGTAGTGGAGGTCTGTATGTGTGGTGGTGGAGGTCTGTATGTGTGGTGGTGGTCTGTATGTGTGGTGGTAGAGGCCTGTATGTGTGGTGGTGGAGGTCTGTATGTGTGGTGGTCTGTATGTGTGGTGGTCTGAATGTGTGGTGGTGAAGGTCTGTATGTGTGGTGGTGGAGGTTTGTATGTGTGGTGGTGGAGGTCTGTATGTGTGGTGGTGGGTCTGTATGTGTGGTGGTGGAGGCCTGTATGTGTGGCGTGGAGGTCTGTATGTGTGGTAGTGAAGGCCTGTATGTGTGGTAGTGGAGGTCTGTATGTGTGGTGGTGGAGGTCTGTATGTGTGGTGGTGGAGGTCTGTATGTGTGGTGGTGGAGGTCTGTATGTGTGCTGGTGGGTCTGTATGTGTGGTGGTGGTGGTCTGTATGTGTGGTGGTGGAGGTCTGTATGTGTGGTGGTGGAGGTCTGTATGTGTGGTGGTGGAGGTCTGTATGTGTGGTGGTGGAGGTCTGTATGTGTGGTGGTGGAGGTCTGTATGTGTGGTAGTGGAGGTCTGTATATATGGTGGTGGGTCTGTATGTGTAGTGGTGGAGGTCTGTATGTGTGGTAGTGAAGGCTTGTATGTGTTGTAGTGGAGGTCTGTATGTGTGGTGGTGGAGGTCTGTATGTGTAGTGGTGGAGGTCTCTATGTGTGGTGGTAGAGGCCTGTATGTGTGGTGGTGGAGATCTGTATGTGTGGTGGTGGAGGTCTGTATGTGTGGTGGTGGAGGTCTGTATGTGTGGTAGTGAAGGCCTGCATGTGTGGTGGTGAAGGTCTGTATGTGTGGTGGTGGAGGTCTGTATGTGTGGTGGTGGGTCTGTATATGTGTTGGTGAGTCTGTATGTGTGGTGGTGGAGGTCTGTATGTGAGGTGGTGGTCTGTATGTGTGGTGGTGGAGGTCTGTATGTGTGGTGGTGGGTCTGTATGTGTGGTGGTGGAGGCCTGTATGTGTGGTAGTGAAGGACTGTATGTGTGGTAGTGGAGGTCTGTATGTGTGGTGGTGGAGGTCTGTATGTGTGGTGGTGGTCTGTATGTGTGGTGGTAGAGGCCTGTATGTGTGGTGGTGGAGGTCTGTATGTGTGGTGGTCTGTATGTGTGGTGGTCTGTATGTGTGGTGGTGGAGGTCTGTATGTGTGGTGGTGGAGGTTTGTATGTGTGGTGGTGGAGGTCTGTATGTGTGGTGGTGGGTCTGTATGTGTGGTGGTGGAGGCCTGTATGTGTGGCGTGGAGGTCTGTATGTGTGGTAGTGAAAGCCTGTATGTGTGGTAGTGGAGGTCTGTATGTGTGGTGGTGGAGGTCTGTATGTGTGGTGGTGGAGGTCTGTATGTGTGGTGGTGGAGGTCTGTATGTGTGGTGGTGGGTCTGTATGTGTGGTGGTGGAGGCCTGTATGTGTGGTGGTGGTGGTCTGTATGTGTGGTGGTGGGTCTGTATGTGTGGTGGTGGTGGTCTGTATGTGTGGTGGTGGAGGTCTGTATGTGTGGTGGTGGGTCTGTATGTGTGGTGGTGGAGGTCTGTATGTGTGGTGGTGGAGGTCTGTATGTGTGGTGGTGGTGGTCTGTATGTGTGGTATTGGAGGTCTGTATGTGTGGTGGTGGTGGTCTGTATGTGTGGTGGTGGAGGTCTGTATGTATGGTGGTGGAGGCCTGTATGTGTGGTGGTGGTGGTCTGTATGTGTGGTGGTGAAGGTCTGTATGTGTGGTGGTGGAGGTCTGTATGTGTGGTGGTGGAGGTCTGTATGTGTGGTGGTGGAGGCCTGTATGTGTGGTGGTGTTGGGCCTGTATGTGTGGTGGTGGAGGCCTGTATGTGTGGTAGTGGAGGTCTGTATGTGTGGTGGTGGAGGTCTGTATGTGTGGTAGTAGAGGCCTGTATGTGTGGTGGTGGAGGTCTGTATGTGTGGTGGTGGAGGCCTGTATGTGTGGTGGTGGAGGTCTGTATGTGTGGTAGTGGAGGTCTGTATGTGTGGTAGTATAGGTCTGTATGTGTGGTGGTGGGTCTGTATGTGTGGTGGTGGAGGTCTGTATGTGTGGTAGTGAAGGCTTGTATGTGTGGTAGTGGAGGTCTGAATGTGTGGTGGTGGAGGTCTGTATGTGTGGTGGTGGAGGTCTGTATGTGTGGTGGTAGAGGCCTGTATGTGTGGTGGTGGAGGTCTGTATGTGTGGTGGTGGAGGTCTGTATGTGTGGTGGTGGGTCTGTATGTGTGGTGTTGGAGGCCTGTATGTGTGGTAGTGAAGGCCTGTATGTGTGGTAGTGGAGGTCTGTATGTGTGGTGGTGGGTCTGTATGTGTGGTGGTGGAGGTCTGTATGTGTGGTGGTGGAGGTGTGTATGTGTGGTGGTGGTGGTCTGTATGTGTGGTGGTGGTGGTCTGTATGTGTGGTGGTGGAGGTCTGTATGTGTGGTGGTGGAGGTCTGTATGTGTGGTGGTGGAGGTCTGTATGTGTGGTGGTGGTGGTCTGTATGTGTGGTGGTGGAGGTCTGTATGTGTGGTAGTGGAGGTCTGTATGTGTGGTGGTGGAGGTCTGTATGTGTGGTGGTGGCGGTCTGTATGTGTGGTGGTGGGTCTGTATGTGTGGTGGTGGAGGTCTGTATGTGTGGTGGTGGAGGTCTGTATGTGTGGTGGTGGTGGTCTGTATGTGTGGTCGTGGTGGTCTGTATGTGTGGTGGTGGAGGTCTGTATGTGTGGTGGTGGAGGTCTGTATGTGTCATGGTGGTGGTCTGTATGTGTGGTGGTGGAGGTCTGTATGTGTGGTGGTGGAGGTCTGTATGTGTGGTGGTGGAGGTCTGTATGTGTGGTGGTGGAGGTCTGTATGTGTGGTGGTGGGTCTGTATGTGTGGTGGTGGAGGCCTGTATGTGTGGTGGTGGTGGTCTGTATGTGTGGTGGTGGGTCTGTATGTGTGGTGGTGGTGGTCTGTATGTGTGGTGGTGGAGGTCTGTATGTGTGGTGGTGGGTCTGTATGTGTGGTGGTGGAGGTCTGTATGTGTGGTGGTGGAGGTCTGTATGTGTGGTGGTGGTGGTCTGTATGTGTGGTGGTGGAGGTCTGTATGTGTGGTGGTGGTGGTCTGTATGTGTGGTGGTGGAGGTTTGTATGTTGAGGGGTGATGTTGAGGGGTAATGTTAGGCTTCAGCTCCGATGTTGAGGGGTAATATTAGGCTTCAGCCCCGACGTTGAGGGATAATGTTAGGCTTCAGCTCCGATGTTGAGGGATAATGTTAGGCTTCAGCTCCGATGTTGAGGGGTAATGTTAGGCTTCAGCTCCGATGTTGAGGGATAATGTTAGGCTTCAGCTCCGGTGTTGAGGGGTAATATTAGGCTTCAGCTCCGATGTTGAGGGGTAATATTAGGCTTCAGCTCCGATGTTGAGGGATAATATTAGGCTTCAGCTCTGATGTTGAGGGGTAATATTAGGCTTCAGCTCCGATGTTGAGGGGTAATATTAGGCTTCAGCTCCGATGTTGAGGGGTAATATTAGGCTTCAGCTCCGATGTTGAGGGGTAATATTAGGCTTCAGCTCCGATGTTGAGGGATAATATTAGGCTTCAGCTCCGATGTTGAGGGGTAATATTAGGCTTCAGCTCCGATGTTGAGCGGTAATATTAGGCTTCAGCTCCGATGTTGAGGGATAATATTAGGCTTCAGCTCCGATGTTGAGGGATAATATTTGGCTTCAGCTCCGATGTTGAGGGATAATGTTAGGCTTCAGCTCCGGTGTTGAGGGGTAATATTAGGCTTCAGCTCCGATGTTGAGGGGTAATATTAGGCTTCAGCTCCGATGTTGAGGGGTAATGTTAGGCTTCAGTTCCGATGTTGAGGGGTAATATTAGGCTTCAGCTCCGATGTTGAGGGATAATATTAGTCTTCAGCTCCGATGTTGAGGGGTAATATTAGGCTTCAGCTCCGATGTTGAGGGATAATATTAGGCTTCAGCTCCGATGTTGAGGGATAATATTAGGCTTCAGCTCCGATGTTGAGGGATAATATTAGGCTTCAGCTCCGATGTTGAGGGGTAATATTAGGCTTCAGCTCCGATATTGAGGGGTAATATTAGGCTTCAGCTCCGATGTTGAGGGGTAATGTTAGGCTTTAGCTCCGATGTTGAGGGGTAATGTTAGGCTTCAGCTCCGATGTTGAGGGATAATGTTAGGCTTCAGCTCCGATGTTGAGGGGTAATGTTAGGCTTCAGCTCCGATGTTGAGGGATAATGTTAGGCTTCAGCTCCGATGTTGAGGGATAATGTTAGGCTGCAGCTCCGATGTTGAGGGATAATGTTAGGCTGCAGCTCCGATGTTGAGGGATAATGTAAGGCTTCAGCTCCGATGTTGAGGGATAATGTTAGGCTTCAGCTCCGATGTTGAGGGATAATGTTAGGCTTCAGCTCCGATTTTGAGGGGTAATGCTAGGCTTCAGCTCCGATGTTGAGGGATAATGTTAGGCTTCAGCTCCGATGTTGAGGGATAATGTTAGGCTTCAGCTCCGATGTTGAGGGGTAATATTAGGCTTCAGCTCCGATGTTAATGAATGATACTAGGTTCGCGGAGATCGCCGCGGTTCGCGGAGATCGAGGTTCGCGGTGGTGGGGGTTCGCGGTGGTGGGGGTTCGCGGTGGTGGGGGTTTGCGGTGGTGGGGGTTGGCGGTGATGGGAGCACGCTGTGGCGTTATTTAGGTGATACATCAGCTTCCTACTTACTATTCTGTTGAGATCTCTCTCGAACAATAACAACATTCACTTTCATACCACCACAACCACTACCATTACTACAACCACAACCCACTATCGCAACCACCACCACCCTTCACGATAATCATTGCCATTACATTACCACAACAGAACCATTACAACCACAACTACAGCATCACCATTCCAATACCACCACAAACACTACCACTACAATCACAAACATTTCAACTATAACCACAACCTTAACCACCACAACTACCACTACTATATATAGGGTGCCTGACAGCTGGGTGGACTGCGCTGTGGATTCGTAGTCCTGAGGCTCCGGGTTCGATCCCCGGTGGAGGCAGAGACAAATGGGCAAAATGTTTCTTTCACCCTGATGCCCCCTGTTACCTAGCAGTAAATAGGTACCTGGGAGTTAGACAGCTGCTACGGGCTGCTTCCTGGGGGTGGAGGCCTGGTCGAGGACCGGGCCGCGGGGACGTTAAGCCCCGAAATCACAGATAACCTTAAAATAGCCATATATATCTACCCACTGGAACATTATCTAACACAGGGGCTAATTTACAACCCAAACAGACCACTGGAACCCAAATAAGATTTTAACCGAGATTTAACAGCGCAGTTAAAGAAGTTGTTACACACACTGGGCCATACCTTACAGAGGCCACCGTGTGAGTCATAAACACTCATCCACTGATTGAGTAAAACTGAAATGAGTAACACTTAGTGGGCCAGCAAGAGACTCGGGACCCACGAAGGAATATCCCATGAGATAACAAAAAATCCTGCCACTACGACAATCCCATAAGGCGTTAATTAACGTTAAATTATCTACGACAATTATGTTAATTATAACGTAAGAGGTGCATCACGACCAGTTGGCGGAGCAAAACACAGCTGGAACTCCCATTCCTGAATAGGCTATTAGATAACCATTCGTACGTTCACACACAAAAACCTAGATAGGTTAGGCAGTGATGTGGTGGAGGCTGACTCCATACATAGTTTCAAATGTAAATATGATCAAGCCCAGTAGGCTCAGGAATCTATACACCGGTTGATCAACAGTTGCGAGGCGGGACCAAAGAGCCAGAGCTCTTTGCACAACTAGGTGAGTACAACCAGGTGAGCACACACATACACATGCGGACATTAACACTCCCAAAATAGCCAACAGCAACAACAACCACGAAAACATATACAAGGACAGCAGCAGGTACTTGATGCGTCAACACCACCACCAACAATACAATGAAACAGCAATTGTACTAGCAAGCACAGCCACAACAGCATCTGTACCAGCAAACACAATCACAACAATAACAACAGCTGTACCAACAAACACAGCCACCACCACAACATCACCTGTAACAACAACACTTGTAACTACAAATGCCTACCTTAGTTAGTTAGTAGTATGACTAGCCTAGTTAGTAATATGCCGACCATCTTGGCTTTAGACACTGAGTTATCCTGGGTGTGGCATGCCTGCCTCGACCATTCTCACTCTGTTTACTCTTGTTCTTAAGAGGTCTTAGTCATCATTACGTCTCTGCTGAGTTGTGTCGGAAAATCCGACACTATTTAATATCATACAGATAATAGCTGTATTGTATAAACAAGTTACCCATAGAAAACGTAACTTGTAGTGGAATTACCGTCTAAAGAAAACGGGATATCATCACCACATACTATTATAATTCACCACCTATTATGGTGGGAATTATTCTTAAATACATTAGTCTTTGGACTTTACCATCATAAAACATCTCATATAAATTAACTTAATTATCAATATTAAAGTAGAGTAAATGTGACCCTTCTATCACTTTCTGAAATGTGGACAATGTAAGCCAGGCGTCAGAGTGAGGAGGAAGGGGAGCCATTGTTGTGTCACCTCCGAGACGTGTGGAGCAAATTCGGCTCCTATCATTCTGGACAATGTCGGCCAGTAACGTCAATAGTATGGAGTGTTAAACAGCCATTGTTTATACGAGACCAGAGGCTCACACAGGAGCAAATTCGGCTCCTGTTAATTTTACTTGGACGTAGTGTTATGGAAACCAAAGGTACCATCTCCAACACGATGTCTACAATTCAAGTTAAGTGTCTATCCGAAACCCGTTTATCATTCATTTATGGCCATTAATGTCAGGATATAGGGTGACCCGGTTAGATCACGTGGAAGCCTCAAACTAAAGGTAATTAAGCCAGGTCTTTAATGTTCCATGTACTGTATAGTGTTTTCTCTGATATAGCTTGTCATATATAGGATTCTGGCTTCACAGCTAGCGCACTTTTGACAGGTCAAGACGAGGATGCAAGGCTTTGTGCACCAGTTACTGGGTGATATGGAAGCTACCTCAAAGAGGATAATTTGGTGTCTACACCCTAGTTATACCTGGTGGACTAGCCTGCTGTACTATAAGATAAGGAACCTCATCAATGTATGTAGCTATTACTGTAGTTTGATTGGCTGCATATATATATAAACTATTAAACCCCCCCTAATGTGTAGAGGATCGATTTGTGAGATTATGAGATTATTGCAGAAATACAGTCCACTTAACATTATACAAATTGCTATCGAAGTATATAAATTAACGTAAATATAAATTCATATAAATTAAATAAATATAAATCTCACAGGTCGGTTCCCACATTATTTGGTCCTTCGAACCGGATGACGGATTATTTGATCCTTTGAACCCACATTTGGTCATCTTAGTACTGGATGAACCAGTTATCCAGTGGATTCATTAAATATACTAGTGCAGTGTTATTTAAACAAAGGCCAGCCAGTCATAGACAGCGGCGAAGCCTCGTGGGAGCTCAGGAGCCTCCCTCAGCCCAGTTCAGCTTCGTCAGCGGTTTCATGCACACCCACAGATTTGGTGGAGTGTTATTCTGTGAAATGACAGCGCTAATATAGAAGCCAGCCAAATTAGTGACTATGTCGCGAGATTGTTCACGGATTTCGTGGTGTTACATTTCGCGAGAGATTATCTACGAATTTTGTGGAGTTTATTTCGCGAGGTCACTAATAATATTTAATACTTCTGATAATATTAGAAGTTTCATAGAGGCTAATTAAAAGGCTATTATCAATAATTGTGTATATTATTTCTCCAAATAGAGAATTATTTAATATATATTGCACTAGTGATCACAGTATAATATTTACTAATTGCCAACCCACAACAGGGTAGGATATGACTAGTTGAACTATTATCGTTCATCCTAGTCCCATTATTACCATAGTCAGTTGTACTATATTGATTAACCTAACACCATTAATGAATGGTCCAGACCCTATTTTGGGTGTAATTTTTATCAACTCGAGTTGAGTTGTATATATAATAATTACTTATGATCATTACACCTTTGAGTGATTAATTAGTGTCAATTCCATCCTAGGGTGATATAGAAGAGCTAACCTAAAGGTACTGCCAGTGACACTGGTTTATCACTCAAATCATTAGTGTGTATGATTGTATATATATAATGTGTATTAATTTTAAGTGCTAACCTCTAGTAGAGGTAGGATTATTGCCTAGTGAGTGCAGAATTTACCCTAGGCTACCATTAGTGTTTGTTCAGTATTATGAGCAGCCCAAGTACAAGCCCCACAAGGCTTCACCAACTAGCCAGTATGGATAATGCAGGGAGAATGAAAAGAACCCTTGCAGGTCTTAAAGGCCACTTAACAAGACAGATCAAGAAATGTGAAGATTTGTCACAACAATCAACAGTTGATTATGCTGACCTGGAAAGCTATTATCAAGCAGCTGCAGGTAAATTTGAGCAAATCAAATGTCAAATAGCAACATATGTGGCTGAACTTGCCAACACCAATTTATCAGAAACAGAAATAGACGACATTATGGTTGATCTTGCGAATTATGAAGATCACACTCAGGCCACGTTACAGCCTTATGTCAAATTAATTGCCCAGAACAAGGCAACAGCAACAACAACAACAGTTGCATCTAATACGAGTCAAGCAGAAGCTCGACTCCCTCCAATTAATTTACCCACTTTCTCAGGAAAAGATGAGGAAGATTGGGATGAATTTTGGAACAAATTCGTTGACCTTGTAGACTCAAAACAATCTTTACCAAAGAGTAGTAAATTCTCTTATTTGCAAGGCCAATTATCAGGTGAGGCTAAAACAGTAGTATCCCATCTGAGATTAACTAATGACGGCTATGATCTGGCAGTAAAACTCCTCAAGGATAATTATGCTGATCCAGAAGTAAGAACATCACATTTAGTTCATGAGCTGTTGCATTTACCCCCACCGGAGGCTTCAGCTGATTCACTCCAAGTCTTCAAGCTGGAGGTAGAATCATTGATCAATGCCCTCAGCCTGACAGCAGATACAAACGGGGCTGAGTGGGTCTTGAAAATAATTGTCCAGGAGAAAATACCTAGGGACATATTGAGACAAATGAGTGCTCATTACAATAAAAGCATCTTATCCATGAATGAAATATCTGAAGGTTTAAAGTCAGTAGTTCATCAATTACGAACACATGACAAATTAAAACCACCAAGTAAACCCTCAGAAACCAATAATAGTAAACCACAGAGTACCAAAGGTACTCTAAATCAATCTAGACAATATAATTCAACACCAAAGTGGAACAGTAACAGTGTGGGCGTATATGCAGTGGGACCCTCCAAGCCTATAGTTACTGTGTCACCCAAGAACGTGACACCAAAGGGTACTGGAAGCTATGGAACATGTTTGTTCTGCAATGAGAAACATTCAATGTACCACTGCTCTAATTATCCTGATAGTGACGCCCGTGTTGAGCGACTCAAAGATTTGCAACATTGCACGAGGTGCCTCAGGAAACATAACAT
Organism: Procambarus clarkii; assembly: GCF_020424385.1. NCBI lineage: Eukaryota > Metazoa > Arthropoda > Malacostraca > Decapoda > Cambaridae > Procambarus > Procambarus clarkii. The sequence continues at coordinate 12,674 of NW_025555953.1, forward strand.
CAAGGATTGTGATACCCAATTACACCCTTGTAATAGGTGTAACAAAGGTCAGCACCATGCAGCATTGTGCAGAGACACCAAAACAACGTCTCCAAACCCCAAGGTGGAAGATAGCATTCCCACCACAGTACAGTACTGCAAGGTGCAACAAACAAAGAGTGTCCAATCAGCAAAGTCTAAAGGTAATACGACTTTGCCTACTGCCCAAATTACCATCCTGAATAAGAGGGCCAAGGTCCATACCCGTGGGTTGTTTGACCAAGGATCCCAGAGAACATATATCACTAAAAGGCTGGCAGATGAATTACAATTAAGGCCTGTAGCCCAGATGTCATTCAACATCTCAGGTTTGTAACAGATGCAGGACCTCAAGTCTACCAGGTGGTACAACCATCAGTACGCTTAGGCAGGTACGTCTGTCGAGTACAAGCCATTGTGGTGGACAAAATACCAGTAGACCTACAAGTTCAAGGTCTGCGAGCAACAGCCAAATTCCTGAGAAATAGAGGAATAAAATTGGCAGATAATATTAAGTCTGATCACCTCAACGACTTCGGTCTCCTTGTAGGGACAGACTATTGTCATCGATTCATCGGTAGCCCTACTAAATATCAGGGCATAACCATGTTAAACTCTGCAGGAGGTAAATTACTCTCAGGCCCAGTATCAAGCCTGAGGAGACCTATGACTGCAGATAAACAATACCAATAGAAATCTAAATATGTCAGCTGATTATATTTCTCCAGTAGCATTATACTAAGGAGATTACAGCTGACTATAGCAACAGAGGTTGATGTTAGTATCATCATTTGAAGCTGGAGATGAGTTCATGAGGCCTCAGTGGCAAATCAGTGAACAGTAGCCTAAAACAGCTACAAGTCACTGCGACCAATGTCACTGAACCCACTGCAGTCTCAGAACCATACTTTACTTTAATGATGAGCTATTCAATCTTCTGAATCAATTAACTAAATTAAACCCCAATAAATCTGATGACTGATTTGATACATTTATTATTTAATCAAGATGAATTCCATGGGCCTCAGTGTTTATATATCAGTGACCAGTTACCTGAAGAAACTTCAAGTTATATCTAATGTCACTGATCTCACTGCAGTCCCTGAATCATACTTGACTGTAGTACTTGATCACATCCAGTCTTCTGGGTTAAATAATATGTAATTAGGCTTGAATATTAGCCTTTCAAGAGTTGACAGGGAAATGAAATTGCATTAGACTTCTAACCCCTGCAACTCTAGTACGGGACATCCGTCCTGTACGAACAGACGCACAAATGTGTGATTACTAACTACTAACATCAAATTAATCTAATAATTCGAAGGAGGAGTATCGGTGTTCGTCTGTTCTAAAGAGGACTTCGACCCGTGAGCAGCCCCCTGGGGAATTATGTCGGAAAATCCGACACTATTTAATATCATACAGATAATAGCTGTATTGTATAAACAAGTTACCCATAGAAAACGTAACTTGTAGTGGAATTACCGTCTAAAGAAAACGGGATATCATCACCACATACTATTATAATTCACCACCTATTATGGTGGGAATTATTCTTAAATACATTAGTCTTTGGACTTTACCATCATAAAACATCTCATATAAATTAACTTAATTATCAATATTAAAGTAGAGTAAATGTGACCCTTCTATCACTTTCTGAAATGTGGACAATGTAAGCCAGGCGTCAGAGTGAGGAGGAAGGGGAGCCATTGTTGTGTCACCTCTGAGACGTGTGGAGCAAATTCGGCTCCTATCATTCTGGACAATGTCGGCCAGTAACGTCAATAGTATGGAGTGTTAAACAGCCATTGTTTATACGAGACCAGAGGCTCACACAGGAGCAAATTCGGCTCCTGTTAATTTTACTTGGACGTAGTGTTATGGAAACCAAAGGTACCATCTCCAACACGATGTCTACAATTCAAGTTAAGTGTCTATCCGAAACCCGTTTATCATTCATTTATGGCCATTAATGTCAGGATATAGGGTGACCCAGTTAGATCACGTGGAAGCCTCAAACTAAAGGTAATTAAGCCAGGTCTTTAATGTTCCATGTACTGTATAGTGTTTTCTCTGATATAGCTTGTCATATATAGGATTCTGGCTTCACAGCTAGCGCACTTTTGACAGGTCAAGACGAGGATGCAAGGCTTTGTGCACCAGTTACTGGGTGATATGGAAGCTACCTCAAAGAGGATAATTTGGTGTCTACACCCTAGTTATACCTGGTGGACTAGCCTGCTGTACTATAAGATAAGGAACCTCATCAATGTATGTAGCTATTACTGTAGTTTGATTGGCTGCATATATATATAAACTATTAAACCCCCCCTAATGTGTAGAGGATCGATTTGTGAGATTATGAGATTATTGCAGAAATACAGTCCACTTAACATTATACAAATTGCTATCGAAGTATATAAATTAACGTAAATATAAATTCATATAAATTAAATAAATATAAATCTCACAGGTCGGTTCCCACAAGTTGTTTACTAAGCTATTTCTGTTGATACATATACATACACACACACACACACATATATATATATATATATATATATATATATATATATATATATACAATCTTTGGACAACACCCACCAGTGGGACTCGAACCCAGAAAGCACAACTACCTTCCAGTAGCTGGCATAACTAGTATGCTTTAACCCACTACGCCATCAGACCTTACAAAAGAAGTAGATAGTTCGAGATATATATCTCAAACATCTCTACCTCCCGAAGGCACCAGATGAGTGAGGGGTCAGTCTGCATTTTTCGTCAAGCCACTGTCAATGTGAGAGAACTCGTGTCCAGCTTATAAGCCTATACTTGCATAAACCACAAGTGAAGATAAACAATCTTTGGACAACACCCACCAGTGGGACTCGAACCCAGAAAGCACAACTACCTTCCAGTAGCTGGCATAACTAGTATGCTTTAACCCACTACGCCATCAGACCTTACAAAAGAAGTAGATAGTTCGAGATATATATCTCAAACATCTCTACCTCCCGAAGGCACCAGATGAGTGAGGGGTCAGTCTGCATTTTTCGTCAAGCCACTGTCAATGTGAGAGAACTCGTGTCCAGCTTATAAGCCTATACTTGCATAAACCACAAGTGAAGATAAACAATCTTTGGACAACACCCACCAGTGGGACTCGAACCCAGAAAGCACAACTACCTTCCAGTAGCTGGCATAACTAGTATGCTTTAACCCACTACGCCATCAGACCTTACAAAAGAAGTAGATAGTTCGAGATATATATCTCAAACATCTCTACCTCCCGAAGGCACCAGATGAGTGAGGGGTCAGTCTGCATTTTTCGTCAAGCCACTGTCAATGTGAGAGAACTCGTGTCCAGCTTATAAGCCTATACTTGCATAAATATATGCAAGTATAAATATATGCTTTCTGGGTTCGAGTCCCACTGGTGGGTGTTGTCCAAAGATTGTTTATCTTCACTTGTGGTTTATGCAAGTATAGGCTTATAAGCTGGACAAGAGTTCTCTCACATTGACAGTGGCTTGACGAAAAATGCAGACTGACCCCTCACTCATCTGGTGCCTTCGGGAGGTAGAGATGTTTGAGATATATATCTCGAACTATCTACTTCTTTTGTAAGGTCTGATGGCGTAGTGGGTTAAAGCATACTAGTTATGCCAGCTACTGGAAGGTAGTTGTGCTTTCTGGGTTCGAGTCCCACTGGTGGGTGTTGTCCAAAGATTGTTTATCTTCACTTGTGGTTTATGCAAGTATAGGCTTATAAGCTGGACACGAGTTCTCTCACATTGACAGTGGCTTGACGAAAAATGCAGACTGACCCCTCACTCATCTGGTGCCTTCGGGAGGTAGAGATGTTTGAGATATATATCTCGAACTATCTACTTCTTTTGTAAGGTCTGATGGCGTAGTGGGTTAAAGCATACTAGTTATGCCAGCTACTGGAAGGTAGTTGTGCTTTCAGGGTTCGAGTCCCACTGGTGGGTGTTGTCCAAAGATTGTTTATCTTCACTTGTGGTTTATGCAAGTATAGGCTTATAAGCTGGACACGAGTTCTCTCACATTGACAGTGGCTTGACGAAAAATGCAGACTGACCCCTCACTCATCTGGTGCCTTCGGGAGGTAGAGATGTTTGAGATATATATCTCGAACTATCTACTTCTTTTGTAAGGTCTGATGGCGTAGTGGGTTAAAGCATACTAGTTATGCCAGCTACTGGAAGGTAGTTGTGCTTTCTGGGTTCGAGTCCCACTGGTGGGTGTTGTCCAAAGATTGTTTATCTTCACTTGTGGTTTATGCAAGTATAAGCTTATAAGCTGGACACGAGTTCTCTCACATTGACAGTGGCTTGACGAAAAATGCAGACTGACCCCTCACTCATCTGGTGCCTTCGGGAGGTAGAGATGTTTGAGATATATATCTCGAACTATCTACTTCTTTTGTAAGGTCTGATGGCGGAGTGGGTTAAAGCATACTAGTTATGCCAGCTACTGGAAGGTAGTTGTGCTTTCTGGGTTCGAGTCCCACTGGTGGGTGTTGTCCAAAGATTGTTTATCTTCACTTGTGGTTTATGCAAGTATAGGCTTATAAGCTGGACACGAGTTCTCTCACATTGACAGTGGCTTGACGAAAAATGCAGACTGACCCCTCACTCATCTGGTGCCTTCGGGAGGTAGAGATGTTTGAGATATATATCTCGAACTATCTACTTCTTTTGTAAGGTCTGATGGCGTAGTGGGTTAAAGCATACTAGTTATGCCAGCTACTGGAAGGTAGTTGTGCTTTCTGGGTTCGAGTCCCACTGGTGGGTGTTGTCCAAAGATTGTTTATCTTCACTTGTGGTTTATGCAAGTATAGGCTTATAAGCTGGACACGAGTTCTCTCACATTGACAGTGGCTTGACGAAAAATGCAGACTGACCCCTCACTCATCTGGTGCCTTCGGGAGGTAGAGATGTTTGAGATATATATCTCGAACTATATACTTCTTTTGTAAGGTCTGATGGCGTAGTGGGTTAAAGCATACTAGTTATGCCAGCTACTGGAAGGTAGTTGTGCTTTCTGGGTTCGAGTCCCACTGGTGGGTGTTGTCCAAAGATTGTTTATCTTCACTTGTGGTTTATGCAAGTATAGGCTTATAAGCTGGACACGAGTTCTCTCACATTGACAGTGGCTTGACGAAAAATGCAGACTGACCCCTCACTCATCTGGTGCCTTCGGGAGGTAGAGATGTTTGAGATATATATCTCAAACTATCTACTTCTTTTGTAAGGTCTGATGGCGTAGTGGGTTAAAGCATACTAGTTATGCCAGCTACTGGAAGGTAGTTGTGCTTTCTGGGTTCGAGTCCCACTGGTGGGTGTTGTCCAAAGATTGTTTATCTTCACTTGTGGTTTATGCAAGTATAGGCTTATAAGCTGGACACGAGTTCTCTCACATTGACAGTGGCTTGACGAAAAATGCAGACTGACCCCTCACTCATCTGGTGCCTTCGGGAGGTAGAGATGTTTGAGATATATATCTCGAACTATCTACTTCTTTTGTAAGGTCTGATGGCGTAGTGGGTTAAAGCATACTAGTTATGCCAGCTACTGGAAGGTAGTTGTGCTTTCTGGGTTCGAGTCCCACTGGTGGGTGTTGTCCAAAGATTGTTTATCTTCACTTGTGGTTTATGCAAGTATAGGCTTATAAGCTGGACACGAGTTCTCTCACATTGACAGTGGCTTGACGAAAAATGCAGACTGACCCCTCACTCATCTGGTGCCTTCGGGAGGTAGAGATGTTTGAGATATATATCTCGAACTATCTACTTCTTTTGTAAGGTCTGATGGCGTAGTGGGTTAAAGCATACTAGTTATGCCAGCTACTGGAAGGTAGTTGTGCTTTCTGGGTTCGAGTCCCACTGGTGGGTGTTGTCCAAAGATTGTTTATCTTCACTTGTGGTTTATGCAAGTATAGGCTGATAAGCTGGACACGAGTTCTCTCACATTGACAGTGGCTTGACGAAAAATGCAGACTGACCCCTCACTCATCTGGTGCCTTCGGGAGGTAGAGATGTTTGAGATATATATCTCGAACTATCTACTTCTTTTTGTAAGGTCTGATGGCGTAGTGGGTTAAAGCATACTAGTTATGCCAGCTACTGGAAGGTAGTTGTGCTTTCTGGGTTCGAGTCCCACTGGTGGGTGTTGTCCAAAGATTGTTTATCTTCACTTGTGGTTTATGCAAGTATAGGCTTATAAGCTGGACACGAGTTCTCTCACATTGACAGTGGCTTGACGAAAAATGCAGACTGACCCCTCACTCATCTGGTGCCTTCGGGAGGTAGAGATGTTTGAGATATATATCTCGAACTATCTACTTCTTTTGTAAGGTCTGATGGCGTAGTGGGTTAAAGCATACTAGTTATGCCAGCTACTGGAAGGTAGTTGTGCTTTCTGGGTTCGAGTCCCACTGGTGGGTGTTGTCCAAAGATTGTTTATCTTCACTTGTGGTTTATGCAAGTATAGGCTGATAAGCTGGACACGAGTTCTCTCACATTGACAGTGGCTTGACGAAAAATGCAGACTGACCCCTCACTCATCTGGTGCCTTCGGGAGGTAGAGATGTTTGAGATATATATCTCGAACTATCTACTTCTTTTGTAAGGTCTGATGGCGTAGTGGGTTAAAGCATACTAGTTATGCCAGCTACTGGAAGGTAGTTGTGCTTTCTGGGTTCGAGTCCCACTGGTGGGTGTTGTCCAAAGATTGTTTATCTTCACTTGTGGTTTATGCAAGTATAGGCTTATAAGCTGGACACGAGTTCTCTCACATTGACAGTGGCTTGACGAAAAATGCAGACTGACCCCTCACTCATCTGGTGCCTTCGGGAGGTAGAGATGTTTGAGATATATATCTCGAACTATCTACTTCTTTTGTAAGGTCTGATGGCGTAGTGGGTTAAAGCATACTAGTTATGCCAGCTACTGGAAGGTAGTTGTGCTTTCTGGGTTCGAGTCCCACTGGTGGGTGTTGTCCAAAGATTGTTTATCTTCACTTGTGGTTTATGCAAGTATAGGCTTATAAGCTGGACACGAGTTCTCTCACATTGACAGTGGCTTGACGAAAAATGCAGACTGACCCCTCACTCATCTGGTGCCTTCGGGAGTAGAGATGTTTGAGATATATATCTCGAACTATCTACTTCTTTTGTAAGGTCTGATGGCGTAGTGGGTTAAAGCATACTAGTTATGCCAGCTACTGGAAGGTAGTTGTGCTTTCTGGGTTCGAGTCCCACTGGTGGGTGTTGTCCAAAGATTGTTTATCTTCACTTGTGGTTTATGCAAGTATAGGCTTATAAGCTGGACACGAGTTCTCTCACATTGACAGTGGCTTGACGAAAAATGCAGACTGACCCCTCACTCATCTGGTGCCTTCGGGAGGTAGAGATGTTTGAGATATATATCTCGAACTATCTACTTCTTTTGTAAGGTCTGATGGCGTAGTGGGTTAAAGCATACTAGTTATGCCAGCTACTGGAAGGTAGTTGTGCTTTCTGGGTTCGAGTCCCACTGGTGGGTGTTGTCCAAAGATTGTTTATCTTCACTTGTGGTTTATGCAAGTATAGGCTTATAAGCTGGATACGAGTTCTCTCACATTGACAGTGGCTTGACGAAAAATGCAGACTGACCCCTCACTCATCTGGTGCCTTCGGGAGGTAGAGATGTTTGAGATATATATCTCGAACTATCTACTTCTTTTGTAAGGTCTGATGGCGTAGTGGGTTAAAGCATACTAGTTATGCCAGCTACTGGAAGGTAGTTGTGCTTTCTGGGTTCGAGTCCCACTGGTGGGTGTTGTCCAAAGATTGTTTATCTTCACTTGTGGTTTATGCAAGTATAGGCTTATAAGCTGGACACGAGTTCTCTCACATTGACAGTGGCTTGACGAAAAATGCAGACTGACCCCTCACTCATCTGGTGCCTTCGGGAGGTAGAGATGTTTGAGATATATATCTCGAACTATCTACTTCTTTTGTAAGGTCTGATGGCGTAGTGGGTTAAAGCATACTAGTTATGCCAGCTACTGGAAGGTAGTTGTGCTTTCTGGGTTCGAGTCCCACTGGTGGGTGTTGTCCAAAGATTGTTTATCTTCACTTGTGGTTTATGCAAGTATAGGCTGATAAGCTGGACACGAGTTCTCTCACATTGACAGTGGCTTGACGAAAAATGCAGACTGACCCCTCACTCATCTGGTGCCTTCGGGAGGTAGAGATGTTTGAGATATATATCTCGAACTATCTACTTCTTTTGTAAGGTCTGATGGCGTAGTGGGTTAAAGCATACTAGTTATGCCAGCTACTGGAAGGTAGTTGTGCTTTCTGGGTTCGAGTCCCACTGGTGGGTGTTGTCCAAAGATTGTTTATCTTCACTTGTGGTTTATGCAAGTATAGGCTTATAAGCTGGACACGAGTTCTCTCACATTGACAGTGGCTTGACGAAAAATGCAGACTGACCCCTCACTCATCTGGTGCCTTCGGGAGGTAGAGATGTTTGAGATATATATCTCGAACTATCTACTTCTTTTGTAAGGTCTGATGGCGTAGTGGGTTAAAGCATACTAGTTATGCCAGCTACTGGAAGGTAGTTGTGCTTTCTGGGTTCGAGTCCCACTGGTGGGTGTTGTCCAAAGATTGTTTATCTTCACTTGTGGTTTATGCAAGTATAGGCTTATAAGCTGGATACGAGTTCTCTCACATTGACAGTGGCTTGACGAAAAATGCAGACTGACCCCTCACTCATCTGGTGCCTTCGGGAGGTAGAGATGTTTGAGATATATATCTCGAACTATCTACTTCTTTTGTAAGGTCTGATGGCGTAGTGGGTTAAAGCATACTAGTTATGCCAGCTACTGGAAGGTAGTTGTGCTTTCTGGGTTCGAGTCCCACTGGTGGGTGTTGTCCAAAGATTGTTTATCTTCACTTGTGGTTTATGCAAGTATAGGCTTATAAGCTGGACACGAGTTCTCTCACATTGACAGTGGCTTGACGAAAAATGCAGACTGACCCCTCACTCATCTGGTGCCTTCGGGAGGTAGAGATGTTTGAGATATATATCTCGAACTATCTACTTCTTTTGTAAGGTCTGATGGCGTAGTGGGTTAAAGCATACTAGTTATGCCAGCTACTGGAAGGTAGTTGTGCTTTCTGGGTTCGAGTCCCACTGGTGGGTGTTGTCCAAAGATTGTTTATCTTCACTTGTGGTTTATGCAAGTATAGGCTGATAAGCTGGACACGAGTTCTCTCACATTGACAGTGGCTTGACGAAAAATGCAGACTGACCCCTCACTCATCTGGTGCCTTCGGGAGGTAGAGATGTTTGAGATATATATCTCGAACTATCTACTTCTTTTGTAAGGTCTGATGGCGTAGTGGGTTAAAGCATACTAGTTATGCCAGCTACTGGAAGGTAGTTGTGCTTTCTGGGTTCGAGTCCCACTGGTGGGTGTTGTCCAAAGATTGTTTATCTTCACTTGTGGTTTATGCAAGTATAGGCTTATAAGCTGGACACGAGTTCTCTCACATTGATAGTGGCTTGACGAAAAATGCAGACTGACCCCTCACTCATCTGGTGCCTTCGGGAGGTAGAGATGTTTGAGATATATATCTCGAACTATCTACTTCTTTTGTAAGGTCTGATGGCGTAGTGGGTTAAAGCATACTAGTTATGCCAGCTACTGGAAGGTAGTTGTGCTTTCTGGGTTCGAGTCCCACTGGTGGGTGTTGTCCAAAGATTGTTTATCTTCACTTGTGGTTTATGCAAGTATAGGCTTATAAGCTGGACACGAGTTCTCTCACATTGACAGTGGCTTGACGAAAAATGCAGACTGACCCCTCACTCATCTGGTGCCTTCGGGAGGTAGAGATGTTTGAGATATATATCTCGAACTATCTACTTCTTTTGTAAGGTCTGATGGCGTAGTGGGTTAAAGCATACTAGTTATGCCAGCTACTGGAAGGTAGTTGTGCTTTCTGGGTTCGAGTCCCACTGGTGGGTGTTGTCCAAAGATTGTTTATCTTCACTTGTGGTTTATGCAAGTATAGGCTTATAAGCTGGACACGAGTTCTCTCACATTGACAGTGGCTTGACGAAAAATGCAGACTGACCCCTCACTCATCTGGTGCCTTCGGGAGGTAGAGATGTTTGAGATATATATCTCGAACTATCTACTTCTTTTGTAAGGTCTGATGGCGTAGTGGGTTAAAGCATACTAGTTATGCCAGCTACTGGAAGGTAGTTGTGCTTTCTGGGTTCGAGTCCCACTGGTGGGTGTTGTCCAAAGATTGTTTATCTTCACTTGTGGTTTATGCAAGTATAGGCTTATAAGCTGGACACGAGTTCTCTCACATTGACAGTGGCTTGACGAAAATGCAGACTGACCCCTCACTCATCTGGTGCCTTCGGGAGGTAGAGATGTTTGAGATATATATCTCGAACTATCTACTTCTTTTGTAAGGTCTGATGGCGTAGTGGGTTAAAGCATACTAGTTATGCCAGCTACTGGAAGGTAGTTGTGCTTTCTGGGTTCGAGTCCCACTGGTGGGTGTTGTCCAAAGATTGTTTATCTTCACTTGTGGTTTATGCAAGTATAGGCTTATAAGCTGGACACGAGTTCTCTCACATTGACAGTGGCTTGACGAAAAATGCAGACTGACCCCTCACTCATCTGGTGCCTTCGGGAGGTAGAGATGTTTGAGATATATATCTCGAACTATCTACTTCTTTTGTAAGGTCTGATGGCGTAGTGGGTTAAAGCATACTAGTTATGCCAGCTACTGGAAGGTAGTTGTGCTTTCTGGGTTCGAGTCCCACTGGTGGGTGTTGTCCAAAGATTGTTTATCTTCACTTGTGGTTTATGCAAGTATAGGCTTATAAGCTGGACACGAGTTCTCTCACATTGACAGTGGCTTGACGAAAAATGCAGACTGACCCCTCACTCATCTGGTGCCTTCGGGAGGTAGAGATGTTTGAGATATATATCTCGAACTATCTACTTCTTTTGTAAGGTCTGATGGCGTAGTGGGTTAAAGCATACTAGTTATGCCAGCTACTGGAAGGTAGTTGTGCTTTCTGGGTTCGAGTCCCACTGGTGGGTGTTGTCCAAAGATTGTTTATCTTCACTTGTGGTTTATGCAAGTATAGGCTTATAAGCTGGACACGAGTTCTCTCACATTGACAGTGGCTTGACGAAAAATGCAGACTGACCCCTCACTCATCTGGTGCCTTCGGGAGGTAGAGATGTTTGAGATATATATCTCGAACTATCTACTTCTTTTGTAAGGTCTGATGGCGTAGTGGGTTAAAGCATACTAGTTATGCCAGCTACTGGAAGGTAGTTGTGCTTTCTGGGTTCGAGTCCCACTGGTGGGTGTTGTCCAAAGATTGTTTATCTTCACTTGTGGTTTATGCAAGTATAGGCTTATAAGCTGGACACGAGTTCTCTCACATTGACAGTGGCTTGACGAAAAATGCAGACTGACCCCTCACTCATCTGGTGCCTTCGGGAGGTAGAGATGTTTGAGATATATATCTCGAACTATCTACTTCTTTTGTAAGGTCTGATGGCGTAGTGGGTTAAAGCATACTAGTTATGCCAGCTACTGGAAGGTAGTTGTGCTTTCTGGGTTCGAGTCCCACTGGTGGGTGTTGTCCAAAGATTGTTTATCTTCACTTGTGGTTTATGCAAGTATAGGCTTATAAGCTGGACACGAGTTCTCTCACATTGACAGTGGCTTGACGAAAAATGCAGACTGACCCCTCACTCATCTGGTGCCTTCGGGAGGTAGAGATGTTTGAGATATATATCTCGAACTATCTACTTCTTTTGTAAGGTCTGATGGCGTAGTGGGTTAAAGCATACTAGTTATGCCAGCTACTGGAAGGTAGTTGTGCTTTCTGGGTTCGAGATATATATATATATATATATATATATATATATATATATATATATATATATATATATATATATATATATATATATATATATATATATATATATATATATATATATATATATAAGTTTAAATAGTTTAAATTTTATATTTTGATTACTTTGGGCTCGATAGCCCTCGTCTTAACTACTTTCATTGTTTTTTAGGGGGTTAGTGTTTTTGGTAAGAATTAAATAGGATTCCCAAAAAGCTAAACTGTGACTATTTAAGATTTATGTGGTGTAAACATTAGGATTTATGTGGTGTACTTAGGATTTATGTGGTGTAAACATTAGGATTTATGTGGTGTAAACATTAGGATTTATGTGGTGTAAACATTAGGATTTATGTGGTGTAAACATTAGGATTTATGTGGTGTAAACATTAGGATTTATGTGGTGTAAACATTAGGATTTATGTGGTGTAAACATTAGGATTTATGTGGTGTAAACATTAGGATTTATGTGGTGTAAACATTAGGATTTATGTGGTGTAAACATTAGGATTTATGTGGAGTAAACATTAGGATTTATGTGGTGTAAACATTAGGATTTATGTGGTGTAAACATTAGGATTTATGTGGTGTAAACATTAGGATTTATGTGGTGTAAACATTAGGATTTATGTGGTGTAAACAGAGACGGGACTGGTGGCGACAGTGAAGGCGTCAATATAGGCTTGATGCATTGCGTTTATGCTTTTTGTTGTCACTGCTTCTCCTCTTCTCTATTATTATAAACAATGCTACACCTTAATAACAATAACGAGGCACAAGCACTTGTTACAAAATTAATATTAATAGTTTCTGGCTTATAAACTTCCGTTTAAGCACAAGGGACGTCTTCGCGTGGCAATGTTTACAATCTCTCTGGCAAGCGTCGTCTTCCCCGGTGATCGTGAGACAAGTAGCCGTCTACACCTCTGGCAAGCGTCGTCTCCCCCGGTGTTCGTGAGGCAAGTAGCCGTCTACACCTCTGGCTAGCGTCGTCTTCCTCGGTGTTCGTGAGACAAGTAGCCGTCTACACCTCTGGCTAGCGTCGTCTCCCCCGGTGTTCGTGAGACAAGTAGCCGTCTACACCTCTGGCTAGCGTCGTCTTCCCCGGTGATCGTGAGACAAGTAGCCGTCTACACCTCTAGCTAGCGTCGTCTTCCCCGGTGTTCGTGAGACAAGTAGCCGTCTACACCTCTGGCTAGCGTCGTCTCCCCCGGTGTTCGTGAGACAAGTAGCCGTCTACACCTCTGGCTAGCGTCGTCTTCCCCGGTGTTCGTGAGACAAGTAGCCGTCTACACCGGATTCACGAAATATTTATATTTTCGACACGCTATTCTTAATTTTTATAGATAATATTTAGCGGTATGCAGTTATTATTCCTTTCTTTAGGATCATGTTGTCTTTCTTGAATAGTGGTTATATCTTAGTGTTCTTATGAGAATGTGGATTTTCTCATGTTTGGATTCAGACGCCTATAGTGTCGAAAACGGCTCGGATTGCAGTGATTGTTGTTGTTAGAGGAGGAAGCCTCGTGGATCTGTTCTATATATACAGCTTAGGTCGACTGCTAGCAGCCGTGGAGTGAGGACGTTTCCCGACCCTCCGTGGCTGTTGGAGTTGTTTGCTATTTTGGTCGCCAGGTGGTGTGGGCGTCCCTGCCCTACCAGTTTTGTTGCCTGCCTGGCTGCGTTGACGTGGCAGTTCTGACATGGGGGGCCATCTTCCTCCTGTTCAGCGTGTGAACTCCGTGAGCCTGGAGTTCACTTGTAAGGCTGGTTATCCGACCATCGAGATGGTGATGTGTGACATGCTTCGTGTCCCGGTGGAAGCTGTTTACGGTGTGGAGCTAGTTACGGCCCATCGGGTTGTTATTAAGTTCGTGGGGGAGGACGAGTACCGGGACTTCCTCCGTCGGTACGGGGGTCATACGTTGCCGTTGCCAGACGATGCCGGCTCTGTGGCGATTTCGGACCACAGTGGTGCCCTGACTTATGTCAGTATCCATGGTGCGCCCCTGGAGTTCCCTGATGACCTCCTCCGGCGTTACTTCGGGGGGGTTGGTACTGTTGTCAGCGTGCGGGTGAACACGCTCTCCTCGGGGCGGTATGCTGGGAGGCGTACAAACATTCGCACGTTGGGGATGCGCCTGCGGTCGGATATACCTTCTTCTGTCCGGCTTATGGGGTACTACGTCCGGGTGTATTACGCCCGGCAGCCTCGTACCTGTTTCCGGTGTGGCCTGTTGGGGCATCAGGCTGCCGGGTGCTCTGAGGCTCCTGCTGCTCCTGTCAACTTGTTCCGCGACGAGGATTTCCCGCCGCTCCCTCTGGAGGCAAACTCCGATGATGTTGATGAGGTGGTGCGCGTCCCGTTCGCTGCTGCAGCTCCTTCGGCGGCGCCTGCTGTTCCACCGGTTGTTGCCATCCCTCCTTCGGTTCTTGAGTACCCTCGGTTGGTCTGCCTGATCCTGTTGCTGTTCCAGCTACTCCCGTGGGCCTTCCTGGAGCCCCCTGTGTGACGTCGCTGTCTTCTCCCTCGTCTTCTGATGCTGCGCCTGGCCCTGTGTCCGTGACTCGGGTCCCGGATGTGCTGGGTGCTGGGGTGGCTGCGGAGCCTCCTGCTGTGTGTGGCCCGGTTCCCCCTGTGATAGAGGCTGCTGCCGTCCTGGCGTCGGTTCCTTCGGCTCGTGGTACCCGTGTTCCTGGGTCACTTACCGGCTCGGACGATATCCGGCCGGTGCCCAAACGTTCCCGGCGTTCGTCTTCTTCCTGGGCCGACGTTGGTGTCTTCAGTGACTGTGGGGCTTCGGGTGTTGACAGTGTGGATACGGATGCGTCGATGTCTCCGCGGTTCGTGGTGGCGGAGGTCCATGTGCCTGCTGGTGCTGGTGCCTGTGTCTCGGACGTGCCTTCGGTTCTTTCTCCGCCGGGGGACTCTCCACAGTGGGGCGTGGTGGCTTCCGCTGCCAGGGATGGTGTGGACTCTGGTGCTGGGCGTGGCCTGGTGGTGACGTTACGGAAGGATGCGCGCCGTTCGGGTTCCCTGCTGTCGTCTGGTGGTGTGCCCGGGGCCGCGGGTACCCCTGTGGTGCGGGTGCGCGTTGGGGCCCTGGGGGACGTGTTGCCGGCGTCTGTGATGCCACTGGGTCACTGGTCGAAGATTGCCGAATTACTGCTGTCTGACGGACCGGAGTGCTTTCATGGGGGGCAAGTTCCCTTCCTGTGGGGGCGAGTGGCAACTTCTCGCCTCATGAGTTCTACCATCTGGGTCCCCAGTTTGCAGGTGTTTGTTGCCCCGGTTCCGGAGGTTATGGCGTCCCCGGTGGATGGACGAGACCCTTGGCAATGGGTGTTCTGGGAGGCGTTTAATGTACGGTTCCCGCGGGCCAAGTTCCCGAGCAAGTATGTGCTCTGATTTCCTGTGTATTTGCTCTGACATGCTGTGTGCCCTTCTGGCTGTTTGTTTGCCCTGTTCTATTATGTGCTTCTGCCTCTCCCTTTGTGCGTAGCTTTGCCGTGTGGCTTATTAGTTTCTAGTGCTTGGCGCCACTCGTTTCGCGTTTTCGCTTGGCGTTTCGCCTTTTCTGGCTTTGCGATTCACCCTTCACGGGTACGCCGGGGCGCATCCGATCCCACGATCGTCGTCGCCCCTAACTCAACAACAACAACATATATACAGCTTAAACCACGTGATCTCTTTTCCTTCCAGTTATCTGTAGATATAAACCTACAATTCCTGTATAACAGGCTATGTGTTTTGTTTACATATATGTGTGTGTGCGTAACTACCTAAATGTACTTACATGACGAGAGCTACGCTCGTGGTGTCCCGTCTGGATTTATATTACAATAAATGTATAACTTGAGAATAATTTCTGTTTAGGACAAAGGTTCATTTCCCTGTTTGTCAGTAGGCTATCACTGAAACCGTAATATGCTTTCGGACCATCGCAAATACTTAGATAACTACCGAGGTGGTCTGAGAGGGCGGTTCGGGTATGCTTCCCAGTGTGTACGTGTGGGCGTACATATGTGCGGACGTACGTACGTGCGGGTGTACGTATGTGCGGGCGTATATATGTGCTGGAATGCGTCTATTACGCCCGAGTGTTTATTGATGAACACTCATGGGTTTGGCGGTGCTATGAGTCCATGGAAGGCATGAGTATGTGGGCGGCATGAGTGTGTTGGCCAAATATGAGTGTGTGTGTATGTGTACCTCACGAGTGTCATGAGGCATAGGAGCGTGGGTGACACAGGCTCGCAGACTGCACATGTGCCTGTGCAGCATACTCATATGGGAAGCATAGACGTGAGGGCAGCATACATGAGGGCTTCATACACACGTCACACACACCTGCTAGCGGCATACAAGTGTGTGTGAGGCACTCAGATGTAGGGGGGGGGGAGGTGAGTGCCACTGGCCTCAGATGGCAGATGAGGAGTTATGAGGAAAGGGCAGATGAGTGGGGGGGTCCTGGAGTGAAGAGGCAGGTGGATGAGGCTGGATGAGGATGAAAGTGTAGGTGGATGAGGGGGAAGGGGAGGGAGTGAGGGGAAACTACTGTGGACCCTCTCACCTGCTGACATTTCACACCAACCTCCACCCACTCACTCACCCCTCTCACAGTCCATTCACTCTCACTCACCCTCTCTTACAGTCCAATCACTCTCACTCTCTCTCACAGTCACTCACTCTCACCCTCACAGTTCACTCACTCTCACTCACCCTCTCTCACAGTCACTCACTCTCACTCAGCCCTCTTACAGTTCACTCACTCTCACCCTCACAGTTCACTCACTCTCACTCAGCCCTCTTACAGTTCACTCACTCTCACCCTCACTCTCACTCAGCCCTCTTACAGTTCACTCACTCTCACCCTCACAGTTCACTCACCCCCCAAAACCACATATTTCTAAACACCCAGCCTCATATGTACCAATATCACATGCCACACCCATCATCTCACACATCATCGTCATTTCCCCCCCCCTAGTATCTGTGGTCCTCCACACCTACATGGTCTCCCACACCTGCACCAACACCCACACCTGTGTCTCCTCCCACACCTGGGTGACCCACACTAACCTGAGACAAAGCCTTTAACAGCCGAGTGGTGGGACAGTCGGAGTGGCTGTAGGTGGCCCAGCTCCTCCCTCCCCCCCCCCCCCCACACTCATGACAGACAGCTCAGTAATCTCAACATATCCACCAAAAAATAATAATTTATTGCAAATAAGGAAAGCAATTGAAAATTAGAAAGAATCAACAGGACCAGCAAAAAACGAAATTGGTTTGCTGTTTATGCAAATGGTAGGCACCCACAAACCTTCACGCCGTTTTCTATGACACGGAGTAAAGTAATGAGTAATTTATAGTCTATACATTCTAAGTACAACATTATGAAAAGTCTTGTTACTTCTGATGAGATAACTAGGCCTTTTTATGAGGGAAAATGGGTAAGGGTAGAACTAATTATTTTGAAAAGTTCATTGGGCGGAGTTAGAATAGTGTTGTGAGGGGGAAGAGGCTACTGGAGACATTCTCCATGTCTGCTACAAGTACATCTGTGGCTGCACATGTCATCCTTACATTGACGCTTGTCTTTAAGGCCTATCTGGAAGGTTCTTAAGGTGACCACAAGTATACTGGACTAAAGTATACTCTCTCAGTATACAGCAAAAAAGGGGAGTTACACTTCTCAGTGTATATATATGTCCACGTCTATCGTTGTGGTGTATTTTTACACCGTTAAAAAATTAAATTTTAAATCCCTTCCTCCTTTCAAATTTGAACCATGACGGTTAACGGTATTGTCAACCGTCAAATAATTCAATTTCAAATGTCTTCCCGCTACTTGTTCTATTTGGGTGTTGGTGTCCATGGTACTAATATTGCTGGGTTTGGTTCATACAGTTTAGCCACTACACCAAAATAAAACTGGTTTGGAAGAGCTACATTTGTATTTTAAACTTTATCATATATATATTTTAAGGTGTGGAGTCTCTTGGGGCCTCTATCTCTTTCACTCTTCACGCTGAAGCTGTCTTTGTTCCTTCATGCTGAAGCTGTTTTTGTTTCTTGGCGCTGAAGCTGTCTTTGTTCCTTCATGCTAAAGCTGTTTTTGTTTCTTGACGCTGAAGCTGTCTTTGTTCCTTCATGCTAAAGCTGTTTTTGTTTTTCACGCTGAAGCTGTCTTTGTTTCATGCTGAAGCTGCTGAAGCTGTTTTTGTTTCTTGGCGCTGAAGCTGTTTTTGTTTCTTGGCGCTGAAGCTGTTTTTGTTTCTTGGCGCTGAAGCTGTTTTTGTTTCTTGACGCTGAAGCTGTTTTTGTTTCTTGACGCTGAAGCTGTTTTTGTTTCTTGACGCTGAAGCTGTTTTTGTTTCTTGACGCTGAAGCTGTTTTTGTTTCTTGACGCTGAAGCTGTTTTTGTTTCTTGACGCTGAAGCTGTTTTTGTTTCTTGACGCTGAAGCTGTTTTTGTTTCTTGACGCTGAAGCTGTTTTTGTTTCTTGACGCTGAAGCTGTTTTTGTTTCTTGACGCTGAAGCTGTTTTTGTTTCTTGACGCTGAAGCTGTTTTTGTTTCTTGACGCTGAAGCTGTTTTTGTTTCTTGACGCTGAAGCTGTTTTTGTTTCTTGACGCTGAAGCTGTTTTTGTTTCTTGACGCTGAAGCTGTTTTTGTTTCTTGACGCTGAAGCTGTTTTTGTTTCTTGACGCTGAAGCTGTTTTTGTTTCTTGACGCTGAAGCTGTTTTTGTTTCTTGACGCTGAAGCTGTTTTTGTTTCTTGACGCTGAAGCTGTTTTTGTTTCTTGACGCTGAAGCTGTTTTTGTTTCTTGACGCTGAAGCTGTTTTTGTTTCTTGACGCTGAAGCTGTTTTTGTTTTTTTGTTTCTTGACGCTGAAGCTGTTTTTGTTTCTTGACGCTGAAGCTGTTTTTGTTTCTTGACGCTGAAGCTGTTTTTGTTTCTTGACGCTGAAGCTGTTTTTGTTTCTTGACGCTGAAGCTGTTTTTGTTTCTTGACGCTGAAGCTGTTTTTGTTTCTTGACGCTGAAGCTGTTTTTGTTTCTTGACGCTGAAGCTGTTTTTGTTTCTTGACGCTGAAGCTGTTTTTGTTTCTTGACGCTGAAGCTGTTTTTGTTTCTTGACGCTGAAGCTGTTTTTGTTTGTTGAACGCTCTGTTTTGTTTTGACGCTGAAGCTGTTTTTGTTTCTTGACGCTGAAGCTGTTTTTGTTTCTTGACGCTGAAGCTGTTTTTGTTTCTTGACGCTGAAGCTGTTTGTGTTTCTTGACGCTGAAGCTGTTTGTGTTTCTTGACGCTGAAGCTGTTTTTGTTTCTTGACGCTGAAGCTGTTTTTGTTTCTTGACGCTGAAGCTGTTTTTGTTTCTTGACGCTGAAGCTGTTTTTGTTTCTTGACGCTGAAGCTGTTTTTGTTTCTTGACGCTGAAGCTGTTTTTGTTTCTTGACGCTGAAGCTGTTTTTGTTTCTTGACGCTGAAGCTGTTTTTGTTTCTTGACGCTGAAGCTGTTTTTGTTTCTTGACGCTGAAGCTGTTTTTGTTTCTTGACGCTGAAGCTGTTTTTGTTTCTTGACGCTGAAGCTGTTTTTGTTTCTTGACGCTGAAGCTGTTTTTGTTTCTTGACGCTGAAGCTGTTTGTGTTTCTTGACGCTGAAGCTGTTTTTGTTTCTTGACGCTGAAGCTGTTTTTGTTTCTTGACGCTGAAGCTGTTTTTGTTTCTTGACGCTGAAGCTGTTTTTGTTTCTTGACGCTGAAGCTGTTTTTGTTTCTTGACGCTGAAGCTGTTTTTGTTTCTTGACGCTGAAGCTGTTTTTGTTTCTTGACGCTGAAGCTGTTTTTGTTTTTTGAAGCTGTGTTTCTTGACGCTGAAGCTGTTTTTGTTTCTTGACGCTGAAGCTGTTTTTGTTTCTTGACGCTGAAGCTGTTTGTGTTTCTTGACGCTGAAGCTGTTTTTGTTTCTTGACGCTGAAGCTGTTTTTGTTTCTTGACGCTGAAGCTGTTTTTGTTTCTTGACGCTGAAGCTGTTTTTGTTTCTTGACGCTGAAGCTGTTTTTGTTTCTTGACGCTGAAGCTTTTTGTTTCTTGACGCTGAAGCTGTTTGTGTTTCTTGACGCTGAAGCTGTTTTTGTTTCTTGACGCTGAAGCTGTTTTTGTTTCTTGACGCTGAAGCTGTTTTTTGTTTCTTGACGCTGAAGCTGTTTTTGTTTCTTGACGCTGAAGCTGTTTTTGTTTCTTGACGCTGAAGCTGTTTTTGTTTCTTGACGCTGAAGCTGTTTTTGTTTCTTGACGCTGAAGCTGTTTTTGTTTCTTGACGCTGAAGCTGTTTTTGTTTCTTGACGCTGAAGCTGTTTTTGTTTCTTGACGCTGAAGCTGTTTGCTGAAGCTGTTTTTGTTTCTTGACGCTGAAGCTGTTTTTGTTTCTTTGAACGCTGAAGCTGTTTTTGTTTCTTGACGCTGAAGCTGTTTTTGTTTCTTGACGCTGAAGCTGTTTTTGTTTCTTGAAATCAGTCTGTTTCTTCACGCTAAATCAGTCTGTCTTTCACCCTATTATTTGTTTTGTATAACATTTTACTTGCAAATGCTACCAATAATTAAGTCTTAATTTCCTTCAAATATATGTTTTTAAGCAATGATTATTATGCATGGCAATGGGGAAAAAAGTATGGCAATGGGGAAAAAAGTATGGCAATGGGAGTAAAAAAGTATGGCAATGGGGGGTAAAAAAAAGTATGGCAAAGGGTAAAAAAAGTATGGCAATAGGGTAAAAAAGTATGGCAAAGGGAAAATAAAGTATGGCAATAGGGTAAAAAAAGTATGGCAATAGGGTAAAAAAAAGTATGGCAATAGGGTAAAAAAAGTATGGCAATAGGGTAAAATAAGTATGGCAATAGGGTATACATGTATGGCAATAGGGTAAAAAAAGTATGGCAATGGGGCTCAAAATGCATGTGAATGGGTAAAACAGTGTTGCTAAACTCATGGCAATGTTGCAAACAATTATACTAAGATGGTTTTATGCTGTTGCATCTGACACGAGCAGTGTTGCCCTCAGCCTGGACCTGCGGGGGGGGGGGGGGAGGAGGTCTTAAAGATCACTAAGACAGTCTTTACTAAGTCTTGGATGGACGGTGTCCAGTTCAGCCTTAAGTGAGTCAGCCTTTTGGATGACGCCAGCAGCCATCAGTCATATTAGAGTCGTAGATTAACGCCCATACGCACACACACACAGCCGGTAGCCAAGTGGACAGCACGCTGGACACGTGATCGTGTGGTTAAGGGTTCGATCCCGGGCGCCGGCGAGAAACGATGGGCAGAGTTTCTTTTACCCTGAATGCCTCTGTTACCTAGCAGTAAATAGGTACCTGGGAGTTAGACAGCTGCTACGGGCTGCTTCCTGTGTGTGTGTGTACTCACCTAGTTGTGTTTGCGGGGGTTGAGCTCTGGCTCTTTGGTCCCGCCTCTCAACAGGTGTACAGATTCCTGAGCCTACTGGTCTCTATCATATCTACACTTGAAACTGTGTATGGAGTCAGCCTCCACCACATTACTTCCTAATGCATTCCATTTGTCAACCACTCTGACACTAAAAAAGTTCTTTCTAATATCTCTGTGGCTCATTTGGGCGCTCAGTTTCCACCTGTGTCCCCTTGTGCATGTGCCCTTTGTGTTAAATAGCCTGTCTTTATCTACCTTATCAATTCCCTTGAGAATCTTTAGTGCCCAAATGAGACACAGAGATATTTGAAAGAACTTTTTTAGTTTCAGAGTGGTTGACAAATGGAATGCATTAGGAAGTGATGTGGTGAAGGCTGACTCCATACACAGTTTCAAGTGTAGATATGATAGAGCCCAATAGGCTCAGGAATCTGTACACCTGTTGATTGACGGTTGAGAGGCGGGACCAAAGAGCCAGAGCTCAACCCCCGCAAACACAACTAGGTGAGTACACACACACACACACACACATGTCAGTTAGCCTAAATTCTCCAATATTCATTCATAAAACAGCCTCACGGGACTGCAACCTTATCAAACAAAGCTGTCAGGTATTTCTAACTGTCAATACAAATTAACAACTTCACATCTCAATCATTGCAACTGTTGATAAATAGACACTAACTAACCTTGCTATGAGATATAAATACAAGTGCCAAATTTCAATCAGAAGGCAACTCCAGCGTGGCCTAGTCGGATAGAACATGTTCTTAATCCGGATAGACCTGCGTTCGAGCTTGTCGGAACGGTTGCAAGTACAGGGCACAGATTTCTCTGTGTGTCCCCTCCTGTAGGAGCATCAGTTTCGATAGATTCTCTGGATAGCCGAAGATTGATTGACCGACTCCTTGGAATGTGGGGAAGGGCCCACGGACGGATACCTGGATCCACTGACCTCGGGCAGGTCTTTCAATCCACCTGGATTTCAGGTGGGGAGAAGGGAGGCAATTTCGGTCGACACAAATAGCTTCCTGGACCCAAAACCCTATGGATACACGGACACTCACACGGACACTCACACGGACACGCACACGGACACTCATGGACTCTGACACGAACCGAAGGTTCGTGTCAGATAATAAGAAGGGAGTTGATAATATAATAAGGTTGTATAATAATAATATAATATAATAATAATAATATAATATAATATATAATAATAATAATAATAATATTATAATAATAATAATATAATAACGTAATTAGGTTGGTTAGGTTGGTTGGTTAGGTTAGGTTAGGTTAGGTTGCTCAGGTTAGGTTGCTCAGGTTAGGTTGCTCAGGTTAGGTTGCTCTGGTTAGGTTGCTCAGGTTAGGTTGCTCAGGTTAGGTTGCTCAGGTTAGGTTGCTCAGATTAGGTTGCTCAGGTTAGGTTGCTCAGGTTAAGTTGCTCAGGTTAGGTTGCTCAGGTTAGGTTGCTCAGGTTAGGTTGCTCAGGTTAGGTTGCTCAGGTTAGTTTGCTCAGGTTAGGTTGCTCAGGTTAGGTTGCTCAGGTTAGGTTGCTCAGGTTAGATTGCTCAGGTTAGGTTGCTCAGGTTAGGTTGGTTGGTTGGTTAGGTTGCTTGGTTAGGTTGCTTGGTTAGGTTAGATAGCTTAGGTTGGTTGGTTAGGTTGCTTGGTAAGGTTAGATAGCTTAGGTTGGTTGGTTAGGTTGCTTGGTTAGGTTAGATAGCTTAGGTTGGTTGGTTAGGTTGCCTGGTTAGGTTAGATAGCTTAGGTTGGTTGGTTAGGTTAGATAGCTTAGGTTGGTTGGTTAGGTTAGATAGCTTAGGTTGGTTGGTTAGGTTAGATAGCTAAGGTTGGTTGGTTAGGTTAGATAGCTAAGGTTGGTTGGTTGGTTAGGTTGGTTGGTTTGGTTGGTTGGTTGGTTAGGTTGGTTAGTTAGGTTGGTTTGTTAGGTTGGTTAGGTTGGTTGGTTGGTTAGGTTAGGTTGGTTAGGTTGGTTTCTTAGGTTGCTTAGGTTGGTTGGTTAGGTTGGTTACATTGGTTAGGTTGGTTGGTTAGGTTAGTTAGGTTGGTTGGTTAGGTTAGATAGCTTATGTTGGTTAGTTAGGTTGGTTAGTTAGGTTGGTTAGTTAGATAGCTTAGGTTGGTTAGGTTGCTTGGTTGGTTAGGTTCCTTGGTTAGGTTGGTTGGTTAGGTTGCTTGGTTAGGTTAGATAGCTTAGGTTGGTTGGTTAGGTTGGTTGGTTAGGTTGGTTGGTTAGTTAGGTTGGTTAGTTAGGTTGGTTGGTTAGATAGCTTAGGTTGGTTGGTTAGGTTGGTTGGTTAGTTAGGTTGGTTAGTTAGGTTGGTTGGTTAGAGAGCTTAGGTTGGTTGATTAGGTTGGTTGGTTAGTTAGGTTGGTTGGTTAGGTTGGTTGGTTGGTTACATTGGTTAGGATGGTTGGTTAGGTTGGTTGGTTAGGTTGGTTGGGTTGGTTGGATAGGTTAGGTTAGGTTGGTTGGTTAGGTTGCTTTGTTAGGTTGGCTGGTTACGTTGGTTAGGATGGTTGGTTGGGTTGGTTGGATAGGTTAGGTTGGTTGGGTTGGTTGCATAGGTTAGGTTGGTTGGTTAGGTTGCTTTGTTAGGTTGGTTGGTTAGGTTGCTTGGTTAGGTTAGATAGCTTAGGTTGCTTAGTTAGGTTAGATAGCTTAGGTTGGTTGGTTAGGTTAGATAGCTAAGGTTGGTTGGATATGTTGGTTGGTTAGGTTAGATAGCTTAGGTTGTTTGGTTAGGTTGGTTTGTTAGGTTGGTTGGTTAGGTTGGTTGGTTAGGTTAGGTTGCTTAGGTTGGTTGCTTAGGTTGGTTGGTTACGTTGGTTAGGTTGGTTGGTTACATTGGTTAGGTTGGTTGGTTACATTGGTTACGTTGGTTAGGTTGGTTGGTTGGTTAGGTTAGGTTGGTTGGTTAGGTTAATTGGGTTGGTTGGGTTAGGTTAGGATCCTTGGTTGCTTGGTTAGGTTCCTTGGTTAGGTTGGTTGATTAGGTTCCTTGGTTAGGTTGGTTGGTTAGGTTGCTTGGTTAGGTTGCTTGGTTAGGTTGGTTGGTTAGGTTGGTTGGTTAGGTTCCTTGGTTAGGTTAGATAGGCTACCAACAATTACAGCCCCTTTTCTATTTCTATTTCTAGAAACCTAGCCTAAACTAACCTAACTTAACCTGCAAACCTAGCCTATTTCCTAGTCAAAACAAACATAACCTAATCTAAGCTAACCTAACCTAACATTTCGCGAGGTCACTAATAATATTTAATACTTCTAGATAATATTAGAAGTTTCATAGAGGCAATTAAGAGGCTATTAACAATAATTGTGTATATTATTTCTCCAAAATAGAGAATCATTTAATATACTGCACTAGTGTTCACAGTATAATATTTACTAATTGCCAACCCACAACAGGGTAGGATATTAACCATTGACTAGTTGAACTATTATCGTTCATCCTAGTCCCATTATTACCATAGTCAGTTGTACTATATTGAATAACCTAACACCATTAATGAATGGTCCAGACCCTATTTTGGGTGTAATTTTATCAACTCGAATTGAGTTGTATATATAATAATTTACTTATGATCATTACACCTTTGAGTGATTAATTAGTGTCTCTACCATCCTAGGGTGATATAGAAGAGCTAACCTAAAGGTACTTCCAGTGACACTGGTTTATCACTCAAATCATTAGTGTGTATGATTGTATATATATAATGTGTATTAATTTTAAGTGCTAACCTCTAGTAGAGGTAGGATTATTGCCTAGTGAGTGCAGAATTTACCCTAGGCTACCATTAGAGCTTGTTCAGTATTATGAGCAGCCCAAGTACAAGTCCCACAAGGCTTCACCAACTAGCCAGTATGGATAATGCAGGGAGAATGAAAAGAACCCTTGCAGGTCTTAAAGGCCACTTAACAAGACAGATCAAGAAATGTGAAGATTTGTCACAACAATCAACAGTTGATTATGCTGACCTGGAAAGCTATTATCAAGCAGCTGCAGGTAAATTTGAGCAAATCAAATGCCAAATGGCTGTCCTTGTGGGGACAGACTACTACCATCAATTCATCGGTAGCCCTACTAAATATCAGGGTATAACCATGTTAAACTCTGCAGGAGGTAAATTACTCTCAGGCCCAGTATCAAGCCTGAGGAGACCTATGCCTGCAGATAAACAATACCAGTAAAAATCTAAATTTGTCAGCTGATTATATTTCTCCAGTAGCATTATACTAAGGAGATTACAGCTGACTATACTAACAGAGGTTGATGTTAGTATCATCATTTGAAGCTGAAGATGAGTTCATGAGGCCTCAGTGGCAAATCAGTGAACAGTAGCTTAAACAGCTACAAGTCACTGCGACCAATGTCACTGAACCCACTGCAGTCTCAGAACCATACTTTACTTTAATGATGAGCTATTCAATCTTCTGAATCAATTAACTAAATTAAACCCCAACAAATTTGATGACTGATTTGATACATTTATTATTTAATCAAGATGTATTCCATGGGCCTCAGTGTTTATATATCAGTGACTAGTTACCTGAAGAAACTTCAAGTTATATCTAATGTCACTGATCTCACTGCAGTCCCTGAATCATACTTGACTGTAATACTTGATCACATCCAGTCTTCTGGGTTAAATAATATGTAATAAGGCTTGAATATTAGCCTTTCAAGAGTTGACAGGGAAATGAAATCGCATTAGACTTCTAACCCCTACAACTCTAGTACGGGACATCCGTCCTGTACGAACAGACACACAAATGTGTGATTATTAACTACTAACATCAAATTAATCTAATAATTCGAAGGAGGAGTATCGGTGTTCGTCTGTTCTAAACAGGACTTCGACCCGTGAGCAGCCCCCTGGGGAATTATGTCGGAAAATCCGACACCATTTAATAATAATATCATACAGACAGATAAGAGCTGTGTTGTATAAACAAGTTACCCATAGAAAACGTAACTTGTAGTGGAATTACCGTCTAAAGAAAACGGGATATCATCACCACATACCATTATAATTCACCAGCTATTCTGCTGGGAATTATTCTTAAATACATTAGTCTTTGGACTTTACCATCATAAAACATCTTATATAAATTAACTTAATTATCAATATTAAAGTAGAGTAAATGTGACCCTTCTATCACTTTCTGAAATCTGGACAAAGTAGGCCAGGCGTCAGAGTGAGGAAGGAGGGCAGCCATTGTTGTGTCACCTCCGAGACGTGTGGAGCAAATTCGGCTCCTATCATTCTGGACAATGTCGGCCAGTAACGTCAGTAGGATGGAGTGTTAAACAGCCATTGTTGTTTATTGAGACCAGAGGCTCACACGGGAGCAAATTCGGCTCCTGTTAAATTTACTTGGACGTAGTGTTATGGAAACCAAAGGTGTACCATTTTTCAACACGCTGTCTACATATCAAGTTAAGTGTTCTTTCCGAAACCCATTATCTATCATTAGTGGCCATTAATGTCATTATATAGGGTGACCCGGTTAGAACGCGAAATAGCCTCAAACTAAAGGTAATTAAGCCAGGTCTTCATGTTCCATGTACTGTTTTCTCTGATATACTTGTCATATATAGGTATCTGGCTTCACAGCTAGCGCACTTTTGACAGGTCAAGACGAGGATGCAAGATTTGTGCACCAGTTACTGGGTGATATGGAAGCTACCTCAAAGAGGATAATTTGGTGTCTACACCCTAGTTATACCTGGTGGACTAACCTGCTGTACTATAAGATAAGGAACCTCTTTAATGTATGTAGTTATTTCTGTAGTTTGATTGGCTGCATATATATAAACTAATAAACCCCCCCTAATGTGTAGAGGATCGATTTGTGAGATTATGAGATTATTGCAGAAATACAGTCCACTTATCATTATACAAATTGCTATCGAAGTATATAAATTAACGTAAATATAAATTCATAAAAATTAAATAAATATAAATCTCACAGGTCGGTTCCCACAATGATGATGGTGAGTAGTGAGGTAGTGATGATGATGGTGAGTAGTGTGGTAGTGATGATAGTGAATAGCGTTATAGTGATGATGATGGTGAGTAGTGTAGTAGTGATGATGATAGTGAGTAGTGATGATGATGGTGAGAAGTGATTGAAGTGATGATAGTGAGTAGTGTGGTAGTGATGATGATAGTGAGTAGTGAGGTAGTGATGATGATAGTGAATAGTGTGGTAGTGATGATGATAGTGAGTAGTGTGGTAGTGATTATGATAGTGAGGTAGTGATGATGATGATGAGTAGTGAGGTAGTGATGATGATGGTGAGTAATGTGGTAGTGATAATGATAGTGAATAGTGTGGTAGTGATGATGATGGTGAGTAGTGTGGTAGTGATGATGATAGTGAGTAGTGTGGTAGTGATGATGATTGTGAATAGTGTGGTAGTGATGATGATGGTGAGTAGTGTGGAAGTCATGATGATAGTGAGTAGTGTGGTGGTGATGATGATGGTGAGTAGTGAGGTAGTGATGGTGTTGCTAAGTAGGGTGGTAGTGATGTTGATGGTGAGTAGTGATAGAAGTGATGATAGTGAGTAGTGTGGTGGTGATGATGATGTTGAGTAGTGTGGTAGTGATGATGATGGTGAGTAGGGTGGTAGTGATGATAGTGAGTAGTGAGGTAGTGATGATGGTGAGAATTGATGATAGTGAGTAGTGTGGTAGTGATGATGATGGTGAGTAGTGAGGTAGTGATGATGATAGTGAATAGTGTGGTAGTGATGATGATGGTGAGTAGTGTGGTAGTGATGATGATAGTGAGTAGTGAGGTAGTGATGCTGATGGTGAGAAGTGATGATAGTGAGTAGTGTGGTAGTGATGATGGTGAGTAGTGAGGTAGTGATGATGATAGTGAATAGTGTGGTAGTGATGATGATGGTGAGTAGTGTGGTAGTAATGATGATAGTGAGTAGTGAGGTAGTGATGGTGATGGTGAGTAATGAGGTAGTGATGATGATGGTGAGTAGTGTGGTAGTGATGATGATAGTGAATAGTGTGGTAGTGATGATGATGGTGAGGTAGTGATGATGATGGTGAGTAGTGAGATAGTGATGGTTAGAAGTGATGATAGTGAGTAGTGTGGTGTTGATGATGATGGTGAGTAGTGAGGTAGTGATGGTGTTGCTAAGTAGTGTGGTAGTGATGTTGATGGTGAGTATTGTGGTAGTGATGATGATGGAGAGTATTGTGGTAGTGATGATGATGGTGAGTAGTGAGGTAATGATGATAATGAGTAGTGTGGTAGTGATGATGGTGAGTAGTGAGGTAGTGATGATGATGGTGAGGTAGTGATGATGGTGAGGTATTGATGATGATGGTGAGGTAGTGATGATGATGGTGAGGTAGTGATGATAGTGAGGTATTGATGATGATGGTGAGGTAGTGATGATGAAGGTGAGGTAGTGATGATGATTGTGAGTAGTGAGGTAGTGATGATAGTTAAGAGTCGTGTGCTAGTTATGATGATGGTGGGTAGTGTGGTAGTGATGATGATAGTGAGTAGTGTGGTAGTGATGATGGTGAGTAGTGTGGTAGTGATGATGTTTATGAGTAGTGTGGTAGTGATGATGGTGGGTAGTGATGATGGTGAGTAGTGATGATGATGATGATGGTGAGTAGTGAGGAAGTGATGATGTTAGTGAGTAGTGAGGAAATGATGATGGTGGTGAGTAGAGAAGTAGTGATGATGATGGTGAGTAGTGAGGTAGTGATGATGGTGAGTAGTGTGGTAGTGATGGTGAGTAGTGAGGTAATGATGATGATGGTGAGTAGAGAGGTAGTGATGATGATGGTGAGGTAATGATGATGATGGTCAGTAGAGAGGTAGTGATGATGATGGTGAGGTAGTGATGATGATGGTGAGTAGGGAGGTAGTGATGATGTTAGTGAGTAGTGTGGTAATGATGATGTTAGTGAGTAGTGAAGTATATATATAGGTTAGGTTAGATTAGGATAGGTTTAATTAGGTTAGATTAGTTTAGGCTAAGAAATAGGCTATTTTTGTTGAAATAGAAATAGGGCAGTAATTGTTGGTAGCGTGTCTTCTCTGTTCACGTAGCAGTAAATAGGTATCCAGGAATTAGTTAGATTAGGTTAGGTTAGGTTAGTTTAGGCTAGGAAATAGGCTAGGTTTGTAGAAATAGAAATAGAAGAAGGGCTGTAATTGTAGGTAGCGTTTCCTATCACCGAATACATCTATTCACCTAACAGTAAATAGGTATCCAGGAGTTAGTTACGTTAGGTTAGGTTAGGTTAGCTTAGAATAGGTTATGTTTGTTTTGACTAGGAAATAGGCTAGGTTTGCATTTTAAGTTAGGTTAGTTTAGGCTAGGTTTGTAGAAATAGAAATAGAAAAGGGGCTGTAATTGTTGGTAGCCTTTCCTATCACCGAATGCCTCTGTTCACCTAGCAGTAAATAGGTATCCAGAAGTTAGTAAGCTAGCTACTTGGGGCGTGATGAGTGAGTGAGGGTTAGTTAGTCACTAAAACAACCTTAGTTAGAACCACTAATTGTGGGGGTGTGGGTGTTTGGATATAAGCCTAACATGTGTATGTATAAAGTGCCTGTCTGCCTGTCCCCCGACTCAATGATGTTACAAGTATTGACTAAATGAAGCCTAAGATGGCATATGCAAGGCCTAAGATGAGTCATTTGTCAGCAGCAACTTGTGCGAGATCAGTGGCAGCGGCGGCATCCCAACATTTCTATTTTGGAGCAACAGTAGTAGTAGTAGTAGTAGTCCATTTGTTGTTGGTTAATTTGACTAAATAGTTGCAATAAGTACTATCATTAATGGAGAATTGGCTGCTATGTGTGAGTATCCTCCGCCTGCCTGCCTGCCGCAGTTACAATGAAGAAAGCGTCTACCCATTTGTCAGTCCATTGTCTCTCTCTGCCGGCCGGCCGGCCTACCTACCTGCTAAAGATTGTCCACTTAATATACTGTTGAATATCTATCTCCAGTGATCACTTACCCTTAATTCATACATTATTAACCAAATGATCTCATTAACAAATCTTTACACATTTCAACCACCTACCTTTCTGCTAACATCAATCACAACAACTAATACACTCAACTCAGTCCCAAACACTTTTCTTATTCCTTCCTCAACACCTCGCCCTATATAACCTATCTGGAAAAATTATGTTTAAATACCTAACTGCCAACCCATCCCCCCCTGCCTTCCCCTCCCCCCCCCCCCAACAACACTTCCCACGGTAGCTCCTCCGGACCCTCCCCCCCACAATGGAGGCCGCCGATCCCCTACCCCCCACTCCTCCCCCTCCATCACCCCCCCCCCCCGGCCCAACACAGAAAATGGCAGCCACAACGCTATATTTAACCAGCCAAAACCTTCGTTCCTTCGCCTATGTGCTATTTATTCTTGAAATAAAACGAGGGAAAAAAACAAACCGGATTTTCATTCCCTAGTAAAACATGAATTTTACAGAACGAGGCCTAAAATAGCACATATTAGATATTGCATTGTTTGTTTACCACTCACAAACTCATTTGGAAACACCACACTAATTATTAATTAATACATACTTTTAAACACACACACACACACACAGTGGATGGATTGTCAGAAAGGATTGATTGTCTTGAAGGATTGAAAGGATTGATTGTCCAAATTTGGATTGTCAGAAAGCCTTTGATACAGTGCCACACAAGAGGCTAGTGCGAAAGTTGGAGATGCAGGCTGGAGTGAGAGGGAAGGTACTCCGGTGGATAGAGGAGTACCTAAGCAACAGGAGACAACGAGTCTGTGTGAGGGGTGAGGTCTCAGATTGGCGAGACGTCACAAGTGGAGTCCCGCAGGGGTCAGTCCTTGGACCTATACTGTTTCTGGTATATGTAAATGATCTCCCAGAGGGTATAGATTCGTTCCTCTCAATGTTTGCCGACGATGCAAAAATTATGAGGAGGATTGAAACGAGGATGATAGTAGGAGACTACAAGATGACCTGGATAGACTGAGTGAATGGTCCAACAAATGGCTGTTGAAGTTCAACCCGAGTAAATGCAAAGTAATGAAACTAGGCAGTGGAAACAGGAGGCCAAACACAGGATACAGAATAGATAATGATAATGGTGAGTAGTGAGGTAGTGATGATGATAGTGAATAGTGTGGTTGTGATACTGATGGTGAGTAGTGTGGTAGTGATGATGATGGTGAGTAGTGAGGTAGTGATGATGATGGTGAGTAGTGTGGTAGTGATGATAGTGAATAGTGTGGTAGTGATGTTGATGGTGAGTAGTGTAGTAGTGATGATGATAGTGAGCAGTGATGATGATGGTGAGAAGTGATGATAGTGAGTAGTGTGGTAGTGATGATGATGGTGAGTAGTGAGGTAGTGATGATGATAGTGAATAGTGTGGTAGTGATGATGATGGTGAGTAGTGTGGTAGTGATTATGATAGTGAGGTAGTGATGATGATGGTGAGTAGTGAGGTAGTGATGGTGAGTAGTGTGGTAGTGATAATGATAGTGAATAGTGTGGTAGTGATGATGATGGTGAGTAGTGTGGTAGTGATGATGATAGTGAGTAGTGTGCTAGTGATGATGATTGTGAATAGTGTGGTAGTGATGATGATGGTGAGTAGTGTGGAAGTCATGATGATAGTGAGTAGTGTGGTGGTGATGATGATGGTGAGTAGTGAGGTAGTGATGGTGTTGCTAAGTAGGGTGGTAGTGATGTTGATGGTGAGTAGTGATAGAAGTGATGATAGTGAGTAGTGTGGTGGTGATGATGATGTTGAGTAGTGTGGTAGTGATGATGATGGTGAGTAGGGTGGTAGTGATGATAGTGAGGTAGTGATGATGATGGTGAGAAGTGATGATAGTGAGTAGTGTGGTAGTGATGATGATGGTGAGTAGTGAGGTAGTGATGATGATAGTGAATAGTGTGGTAGTGATGATGATGGTGAGTAGTGTGGTAGTGATGATGATAGTGAGTAGTGAGGTAGTGATGATGATGGTGAGAAGTGATGATAGTGAGTAGTGTGGTAGTGATGATGGTGAGTAGTGAGGTAGTGATGATGATAGTGAATAGTGTGGTAGTGATGATGATGGTGAGTAGTGTGGTAGTAATGATGATAGTGAGGTAGTGATGATGATGGTGAGTAATGAGGTAGTGATGATGATGGTGAGTAGTGTGGTAGTGATGATGATAGTGAATAGTGTGGTAGTGATGATGATGAGTAGTGAGGTAGTGATGATGATAGTGAGTAGTGAGATAGTGATGGTGATGGTTAGAAGTGATGATAGTGAGTAGTGTGGTAGTGATGATGATGGTGAGTAGTGAGGTAGTGATGGTGTTGCTAAGTAGTGTGGCAGTGATGTTGATGGTGAGTATTGTGGTAGTGATGATGATGGACAGTATTGTGGTAGTGATGATGATGGTGAGTAGTGAGGTAATGATGATGAGTAGTGTGGTAGTGATGATGGTGAGTAGTGAGGTAGTGATGATGATGGTGAGGTAGTGACGATGGTGAGGTATTGATGATGATGGTGAGGTAGTGATGATGATGGTGAGGTAGTGATGTTGGTGAGGTATTGATGATGATGGTGAGGTAGTGATGATGAAGGTGAGGTAGTGATGATGATTGTGAGTAGTGAGGTAGTGATGATAGTTAAGAGTAGTGTGCTAGTTATGATGATGGTGGGTAGTGTGGTAGTGATGATGATAGTGAGTAGTGTGGTAGTGATGATGGTGAGTAGTGTGGTAGTGATGATGTTTATCAGTAGTGTGGTAGTGATGATGGTGGGTAGTGATGATGGTGAGTAGTGATGATGATGGTGAGTAGTGAGGAAGTGATGATGTTAGTGAGTAGTGAGGAAATGATGATAATGGTGAGTAGAGAAGTAGTGATGATGATGGTGAGTAGTGTGGTAGTGATGGTGAGTAGTGAGGTAATGATGATGATAATGAGTAGAGTGGTAGTGATGATGATGGTGAGGTAATGATGATGATGATGGTGAGAAGTGAGGTAATGATGATGATGGTCAGTAGAGAGGTAGTGATGATGATGGTGAGGTAGTGATGATGATGGTGAGTAGGGAGGTAGTGATGATGTTAGTGAGTAGTGTGGTAGTGATGATGTTAGTGAGTAGTGAAGTATATATATCGGTAAGGTTAGATTAGGTTAGGTTAGGTTTAATTAGGTTAGATTAGTTTAGGCTAAGAAGTAGGCTATTTTTGTTGAAATAGAAAGAGGGCAGTAATTGTTGGTAGCGTGTCTTCTCTGTTCTCGTAGCAGTAAATAGGTATCCAGGAGTTAGTTAGATTAGGTTAGGTTAGTTTAGGCTAGGAAATAGGCTAGGTTTGTAGAAATAGAAATAGAAGAAGGGCTGTAATTGTAGGTAGCGTTTCCTATCACCGAATACATCTATTCACCTAACAGTAAATAGGTATCCAGGAGTTAGTTACGTTAGGTTAGGTTAGGTTAGGTTAGCTTAGATTAGGTTATGTTTGTTTTGACTAGGAAATAGGCTAGGTTTGCATTTTAAGTTAGGTTAGTTTAGGCTAGGTTTGTAGAAATAGAAATAGAAAAGGGGCTGTAATTGTTGGTAGCCTTTCCTATCACCGAATGCCCCTGTTCACCTAGCAGTAAATAGGTATCCAGAAGTTAGTAAGTTAGCTACTTGGGGCGTGATGAGTGAGTGAGGGTTAGTTAGTCACTAAAACAACCTTAGTTAGAACCACTAATTGTGGGGGTGTGGGTGTTTGGATATAAGCCTAACATGTGTATGTATAAAGTGCCTGTCTGCCTGTCCCCCGACTCAATGATGTTGCAAGTATTGACTAAATGAAGCCTAAGATGGCATATGCAAGGCCTAAGATGAGTCATTTGTCAGCAGCATCTTGTGCGAGATCAATGGCAGCGGCGGCATCCCAACATTTCTATTTTGGAGCAACAGTAGTAGTAGTAGTAGTAGTCCATTTGTTGTTGGTTAATTTGACTAAATAGTTGCAATAAGTACTATCATTAATGGAGAATTGGCTGCTATGTGTGAGTATCCTCCGCCTGCCTGCCTGCCGCAGTTACAATGAAGAAAGCGTCTACCCATTTGTCAGTCCATTGTCTCTCTCTGCCGGCCGGCCGGCCTACCTACCTGCTAAAGGTTGTCCACTTAATATACTGTTGAATATCTATCTCCAGTGATCACTTACCCTTAATTCATACATTATTAACCAAATGATCTCATTAACAAATCTTTACACATTTCAACCACCTACCTTTCTGCTAACATCAATCACAACAACTAATACACTCAACTCAGTCCCAAACACTTTTCTTATTCCTTCCTCAACACCTCGCCCTATATAACCTATCTGGAAAATTATGTTTAAATACCTAACTGCCAACCCATCCCCCCTGCCTTCCCCTCCCCCCCCAACAACACTTCCGACGGTAGCTCCTCCGGACCCTCCCCCCCCACAATGGAGGCCGCCGATCCCCTACCCCCGCTCCTCCCCCTCCATCACCCCCCCCCCCGGCCCAACACAGAAAATGGCAGCCACAACGCTATATTTAACCAGCCAAAACCTTCGTTCCTTCGCCTATGTGCTATTTATTCTTGAAATAAAACGAGGGAAAAAACAAACCGGATTTTCATTCCCTAGTAAAACATGAATTTTACAGAACGAGGCCTAAAATAGCACATATTAGATATTGCATTGTTTGTTTACCACTCACATATATATATATATCCAGTACAGTCTCCGTGGTGTAGTGGTAAGAACAGTCTCCGTGGTGTAGTAGTAAGACACTCGCCTGGCGTTCCGCGAGCGCTATGTCATGGGTTCGTATCCTGGCCGGGGAGGATTTACTGGGCGCAATTCCTTAACTGTAGCCTCTGTTTAACGCAACAGTAAAATGTGTACTTGGATGAAAAAACGATTCTTCGCGGCAGGGGATCGTATTCCAGGGACCTGCCCGAAACGCAACGCGTACTAGTGGCTGTACAAGAATGTAACAACTCTTGTATATATCTCAAAAAAAAATATATATATATATTATATGCATACACACACACACACACACACATACACACACACTGGAGTATGCGGCCCCAGCATGGAGCCCGTACCTTGTCAAGCACAAGACGAAGCTGGAAAAAGTCCAAAGGTATGCTACTAGACTAGTCCCAGAACTAAGAGGCATGACTTATGAGGAAAGGCTGCGGGAAATGCACCTTACGACACTGGAAGACAGAAGAGTAAGGGGGGACATGATCACAACCTACAAAATCCTCAGGGGAATCGACCGGGTAAACAAGGATGAACTATTCAACACTGGTGGGACGCGAACAAGGGGACACAGATGGAAGCTGAGTACCCAAATGAGCCACAGAGACGTTAGAAAGAACTTTTTTCAGTGTCAGAGTAGTTAAGTCAAAGAAGGAAAAAGACTTAGGGGTTGATATCACGCCAGACCTGTCTCCTGCAGCACATATCAAGAGGATAACTCAGCGGCATATGCCAGGCTGGCCAACATACGAACGGCATTCAGAAACTTGTGTAAAGAATCATTCAGAACTTTGTATACCACATAAGTCAGGCCAATCCTGGAGTATGCAGCCCCAGCATGGAGTCCATATCTAGTGAAGGATAAGACTAAACTGGAAAAGGTTCAAAAGTGTGCCACCAGACTAGTTCCCGAGCTGTGAGGTATTAGCTACGAGGAGAGACTCTGGGAATTTAACCTCACTTCGCTGGAAGACAGAAGACTTAAGGGGGACATGATCACCACATTCAAGATTCTGAAGGGAATTGATAAGGTAGATAAAGACGGTCTATTTAGCACAAGGAGAACAAGCACAAGGGGACACAGGTGGAAACTGAGTGCCCAAATGAGACACAGAGATATTTGAAAGAACTTTTTTAGTGTCAGAGTGGTTGACAAATGGAATGCATTAGGAAGTGATGTGGTGGAGGCTGACTCCATACACAGTTTCAAGTGTAGATATGATAGAGCCCAATAGGCTCAGGAATCTGTACACCTGTTGATTGACAGTTGAAAGGCGGGACCAAAGAGCCAGAGCTCAACCCCCCCACAACACAACTAGGTGAGTACACACACACACACACACATGTCAGTTAGCCTAAATTCTCCAATATTCATTCATAAAACTGCCTCACGGGACTGCAACCTTATCAAACAAAGCTGTCAGGTATTTCTAACTGTCAACACAAATTAACAACTTCACATCTCAATCATTGCAACTGTTGATAAATAGACACTAACTAACCTTGCTATGAGATATAAATACAAGTGCCAAATTTCAATCAGAAGGCAACTCCAGCGTGGCCTAGTCGGATAGAACAAGTTCTTAATCCGGATAGACCTGCGTTCGAGCCTGTCGGAACGGTTGCAAGTACAGGGCACAGATTTCTCTGTGTGTCCCCTCCTGTAGGAGCATCAGTTTCGATAGATTCTCTGGATAGCCGAAGATTGATTGACCGACTCCTTGGAATGTGGGGAAGGGTTGAAGCCCGGGGGCCCACGGACGGATACCTGGATCCACTGACCTCGGGCAGGTCTTTCAATCCACCTGGATTTCAGGTGGGGAGAAGGGAGGCAATTTGGGTCGACACAAATAGCTTCCTGGACCCAAAACCCCATGGATACACGGACACGGACACTCACACGGACACGCACACGGACACTCATGGACTCTGACTGACTCTCATGGATAATAAGAAGGGAGTGTTAAGGTTGTATAATAATAAATAATAAAATTATAATATAAGGTAAAATAAAATATATAATAATAATATAATAAAATATAATTTAATAATAATAATAACATAATATATTAATAATAATATAATAATAATAATATAATAACATAATTAGGTTGGTTAGGTTGCTCAGGTTAGGTTTGCTCAGGTTAGGTTGCTCCAATTAGGTTAGGTTAGGTTACATTGCTTAAGTTGGTTGGTTACGTTGGTTAGGGGTGGTGGTTAGGTTTCCTTGGTTAGGTTGGTTAGGTTTGCTAACAGGTTAGGTTCGTTAGGTTGCTCAGGGTTAGGTTGCTCAGGTTAGGTTGCTCAAGTTGTTAGGTTAGGTTAGGTTAGGTTGCTTAGGTTAGGGTTGGTTACGTTGGTTGCTTGGTTAGGTTGTGGTTATGTTAGATTGCTTAGGTTAGGTTAGGTTGCTTGGTTAGTTGGGCGTTGGTTAGGTTGGTTGGTTAGGTTAGATAGTTGCTTAAGTTGGTTGGTTAGGTTAGTTAGGTTGCTTGGTTGGTTGGATAGCTTAAGTTGGTTGCTTAGGTTAGGTTGGTTGGTTAGGTTGGTTGGTTAGGTTGGTTAGGTTGTTTGGTTGGTTAGGTTGGTTGGTTAGTTAGATTAGGTTGGTTGGTTGGGTTGATTGGTTAGGTAGGTTGGTTGGTTGGTTAGGTTGGTTGGATAGCTTAGGTTGGTTAGGTTGGTTGGTTAGTTAGGTTGGTTGGTTGGTTAGGTTCTTAGGTTAGGTTGGTTGGTTAGGTTTGCTTGGTTAGGTTGTTTGATTAGGTTGGTTGCTTACGTTGGTTGGTTAGGTTAGCTTGGTTTTGTTGGTTAGGTTAGATAGCTTAGGTTGGTTGGTTAGGTTGGTACGTGGTTAGGTGGGTTGTTGGCTAGGTTAGATAGCTTACGTTGGTTAGGTTGATAGGTTAGTTAGGTTGGTGAGTTAGTTAGGTTGGTTAGATAGCTATAGGTGGTTAGCTTGTTTAGTGGGTTAGGTTGATTGGGTTAGGTTGGTCGTTGGTTAGGGTTGGTTGGTTAGGTTAGATAGCTTAGTTGGTTTTAGGTTGGTTGGTTTTAGTGGTGCTTAGTTAGGTAGTTGTTAAGATAGCTTAGGTTGGTGGTTAGGTTAGATAGCTTAGGTTGGTGGAATAGGTTAGATAGCTTAGGCTGGGTTGGTTAGGTTAGATAGCTTAGGTTAGATAGATAAGGTTGGTTAGGTATAGGTTGGTTGGTTAGGTTGGTTGGTTAGGTAGCTTGTTGGTTTGTTAGTTAGGTTGTTGTTAGGTTGGTTAGCTGGTTAGGTTAGGTTGGTTGGGTTAGGTTGGTTAGGTTAGGTTAGGTTAGGTTGGTTAGGTTAGGATGCTTAGGTTAGGTTGCTTAGGTTGGTTAGGTAGGTTGGTTTATAGGTTGGTTGGTTAGTGGTTGGTTGGTGGGTAGGTTAGTTAGGTTAGGTTGGCTAGGTTAGTAGATAGGTTTAGGTTATTTGTTAGGTTAGGTTTAGGTTAGTTAGGTTGGTTGGTTAGATAGCTTAGGATGGTGGTTTATTGGTTAGGTTTAGGTGGGTTAGGTTCCTTAGGTTAGGTTGCTTGGTTAGGTTGGTTGGTTAGGTAGATAGCCTGGCTAGGTTAGTTAGGTTAGATCGCTTACGTTGCTTAGTTAGGTTGGTTAGTTAGGTTGGTTAGGTTAGGATAGCTTAGGTTAGGTTAGGTTAGGTTGGTTGGTTAGGTTGGTTGGTTAGGTTAGATAGCTTAGGTTGGGTTGGTTAGGTTAGAAAGCTTAGGTTGGTTAGGTTAGGTTAGATAGCTAAGGTTGGTTGGTTAGTTAGGTTGGTTGGTTAGTTAGGTTCGGGTTGGTGGTTAGGTTAGGTAGTTAGGTTGGTTGGTTAGGGTCCTAGGTTAGGTTGCTTGGTTAGGTTAGTTTGCTTAGGGTGGTTAGCTTACGTTGGTTGGTTACGTTATTAGTAGTTAGGTTGGTTAGGGTTACATTGGTTAGTTGGTTAGGTTACATTGGTTAGGTTTGGTTGGTTACGTTGGTTGTGGTTGGTTAGTTAGGGTTTTTAGTTTTTTTGGTTAGTGGTGGTTGGAGGTTAGTAGATAGGTTTGGTTAGGTTAGTTGGTTGGTTTGTTCCTTGGTTAGGTTGGTAGGTTAGGATCCTTGGTTAGGTTCCTGGTTTAGGTTGCTTGGTTAGGTTGTCCTTGGTTAGGTTGCTTGGTTAGGTTGGTTGATTAGGTTCCTTGGTTAGGTTGCTTGGATAGGTTGGTTGGTTAGGTTGGTTGGTTAGGTTCCTTGGTTAGGTTGGTTGGTTAGGTTGGTTGATTAGGTTCCTTGGTTAGGTTAGATAGGATATTATAAAATTACAGCCCCTTTTCCATTTCTATTTCTACAACCCTAGCCTAACCTAACCTAACGTTAACCTGCAAACCTAGCCTATTTCCTCGTCAAAACAAACATAACCTAATCTTAGCTAACCTAACCTAACATAAAGTAACTAACTCCTGGATACCTAATTACTGTTAGGTGAATAGATGTATTCGGTGATAGGAAACGCTACCTACAATTACAACCCCTCTTCTATTTCAATTTCTACAAAACCTAGCCTATTTCTCTAGCCTAAACTAACCTAATCAAACTAACTCCTGGATACCTATTTACTGCTACGTGAACAGAGGAAGACACGCTACCAACAAGTACTGCCCTATTTCTATTTCAACAAAAATAGCCCATTTCTTAGCCCTAAACTAATCTAACCTAATTAAACTAACCTTAAATAATCTAACCTTACCTATATATATATACTTCACTACGCACTAACATCATCACTACCACACTACTCACTAACATCATCACTACCACACTACTCACTAAACATCATCACTACCACACTACTCACTAACATCATCACTACCTCCATACTCACCATCACATCACTACCTCACCATCATCATAACTACCTCACCATCATAATCACTACCTCACCATCATCATCACTACCTCACCATCATAATCACTACCTCACCATCATCATATACCTCTCTACTCACCTCCTCATCACTCCTCTCTACTCACCATCATCATCATTTCCGCACTACTCCTAACATCATCACTCCCTCACTACTTCACCATCATTCACTACTCACCATCATCACTACCACACTACTCACCATCATCACTACCACACTCCTCTTAACATCATCACTACCTCCTACTAAAATCCATCATCACTAGCCTCACCATAATCACTACCTCGCCATCATATCACTACCTCACTACTCACCATCATCACTACCACACTACTCACCATCATCATTACCTCACTACTCACCATTATCATCACTACACTACTCACCATCATCATCACTACCACAATACTCACCATCATCACTACCACAATACTCACCATCAACATCACTACCACACTACTTAGCTCACCATCACCTCATTACCTCACTACTCACCATCATCATCACTACCACACTACTCACTATCATCATCACTCACTTCTCACCATCACCATCACTACCTCACTACTCACCATCATCATCACTACCACACTATTCACTATCATCATCACTACCACACTACTCACCATCATCATCACTACCACACTACTCACTATCATCACTTTTATCACTTACACCACATATCACTACCTCACTACTCACCATCTCATCACTATCACACTATTCACTATCATCACTACCACACTACTCACCATCATCATCTTTACCTCACTACTCACCATCATCACTACCTCACCATCATCTCACTACCTCTCTACTCCCATCATCATCATACCTCACTACTTACCGTCATCATCACTACCTCACCATCATTATCACTACCTCTACCTCTCTACTCACCATCATCATCATTACCTCACTACTCACCATCATCATCATACTTCTCTACTCACCACCATCATTTCCTCACTACTCACTACCATCAGAACTGCTCACTACTCAACATCATCATCATCATCACTATACAACCTCATCATACCCACCTCATCACTACCACACTACTCATCAACATCATCACTACCACACTACTCACCATAATCATTACCACACTACTCACTATCATCACTACCACACTACTCGGTGAGTAGTGTGGTAGTGAGTATTGATAGTGAGTAGTGATGATGTAGTGAGTAGTGAGGTAGTGATGATGGTGGTGAGTGTGGTAGTGATGATGATAGTGAATAGTGTGGTAGTGATGATGATAGTGAGTAGTGTGGTAGTGATGATGATGGAGTAGTGTGGTAGTGAGTGATGATAGTGAGTAGTGAGGTAGTGATGATGATGATGGTGAGTAGTGATGGTGATGGTGAGTAGTGAGGTAGTGATGATGATAGTGAAGTGTGGTAGTGATGAGATGGTGAGTAGTGTGGTAGTGTGATGATGATGAGTAGCGTAGTGTGGTAGTGATGATGATAGTGAGTAGTGGTGGTAGAAGTGATGATAGTGAGTAGTGTGGTAGTGATGATGATGAGTGAGTAGTGTGGTAGTGATGATAGTGAATAGTGAGGGTAGTGATGATGATGGTGAGTAGTGTGGTAGTGATGATGATAGTGAGTAGTGTGGGAAATGATGATGGTGAGTAGTGAGGTAGTGATGATGAGTAGGTGGGTAGTGATGATAGTGAGTAGTGTGGTAGTGATGATGATGGTGAGTAGTGAGGTAGTGATGATGATAGTGAGTAATATTGATGGTAGTGATGAGAGTGGTAGTGTGGTAGTGATGATGAGTAGTGAGGTAGTGATGATGATGGTGAGTAGTAGTGATAGTGATGATGATAGTGATGGTAGTGACTGATGGTGAGTAGTGTGGTAGGATGATGATAGTGAATAGTGTGGTAGTGATGATGATGGTGAGTAGTGTGTAGTGATGTGAGTGAGATGATGATGGGTGAGTAGTGTGGGTAGTGATGATGAGTGAATAGTGTGGTAGTGATGATGATAGTGAATAGTGTGGTAGTGATGATGATGGTGAGTAGTGTGGTAGTGATGATGATAGTGAGTAGTGAGGTAGTGATGATGATGGTGAGTAGGTGATGATAGTGAGTAGTGTGTAGGTGAGTAGATGATGTGGTGGATGTGTTGGTGAGTAGTGTGGTATGTGATGATGATAGTGAGTAGTGTGGTAGTGATGATGATGGTGAGTAGTGTGGTAGTGATGATGAGAAGTGATAATGATGAGTAGGTTGTAGTGATGATGATGGTGAGTAGTGAGGTAGTGATGATGATGGTGAGTAGTGTGGTAGTGATGATGATAGTGAATAGTGTGGTAGTGATGATGATGGTGAGTGAGTGTGGTAGTGATGAGATAGTTGATGATAGTGAGTAGAAGTGAATGATGATGAGTAGTGTGAAGTGATGATAGTGGTAGTGATGATGATGGTGAGTAGTGTGGTAGTGATGATGATAGTGAGTAGTGTGGTAGTGATGATGAATAGTGAGTAGTGATGATGGTAGTGAGTAGTGGTGTAGGATGATGTAGTAGTGTGTGATGATGAGGTGGTAGTGAGTAGTGTGGTGGAGTAGTGGGGTAGTGATGATGAGTGAGTAGGGGGTAGTGATGATGATAGTGAGTAGTGAGTGATGATGAGTGAGTAGTGTGGTAGTGATGATGATAGTGAGTAGTGTGGTAGTGATGATGATGGTGAGTAGTGTGGTAGTGTGATGATAGTGAGTAGTGTGGTAGTGATGATGGTGGTGAGTAGTGTGGTAGTGATGATGATAGTGAGTAGTGTGGTAGTGATGATGAGGTGAGTAGTGATGAAGTGATGATAGTGAGTAGTGTGGTAGTGATGATGATGGTGAGTAGTGATGATAGTGAGTAGTGTGGTAGTGATGGTGATAGAATGGTAGTGATGATGATAGATGAGTAGTGTGGTAGTGATGATGATGGTGAGTAGTGTGGTAGTGTGATGATAGTGAGTAGTGAGGTAGTGTGATGATGATAGTGAGATAGTGATGATGCTGGTGGTAGTGATGATAGTGAGTAGTGTGGTAGTGATGATGATGGTGAGTAGTGAGGTAGTGATGATGATAGTGAGTAGTGTGGTAGTGATGATGATGGTGAGTAGTGAGGTAGTGATGATGATAGTGAGTAGTGAGGTAGTGATGCTGCTGATGGTGAGAAGTGATGATAGTGAGGTAGTGATGATGGTGAGTGATGATGGTGAGTAGTGTGGTGAGAAGTGATGATAGTGAGT
This sequence comes from Procambarus clarkii, assembly GCF_020424385.1. Lineage (NCBI taxonomy): Eukaryota > Metazoa > Arthropoda > Malacostraca > Decapoda > Cambaridae > Procambarus > Procambarus clarkii. Next base: position 56,141 of record NW_025555953.1, read on the forward strand.
AGTGTGGTAGTGATGATGGTGAGTAGTGTGGTAGTGATGATGATAGTGTGGTAGTGTGGTAGTGATGACGATGGTGAGTAGTGTGGTAGTGATGATGGTGAGTAGTGTGGTAGTGATGATGATGGTGAGTAGTGAGGGTAGTGATGATGATAGTGAGTAGTGTGGTAGTGATGACGATAGTGAATAGTGTGGTAGTGATGCTGATGGTGAGTAGTGTGGTAGTGATGATGATGGTGAGAAGTGAGGTAGTGATGATGATGGTGAGTAGTGAGGTAGTGATGGTGATGGTGAGAAGTGATAGAAGTGATGATAGGGAGTAGTGTGGTAGTGATGATGATGGTGAGTAGTGAGGTAGTGATGGTGTTGCTAAGTAGTGTGGTAGTGATGTTGGTGAGTATTGTGGTAGTGATGACGATGGTGAGTATTGTGGTAGTGATGATGATGGTGAGTAGTGATGTAGTGATGATAATGGTGAGTAGTGAGGTAATGATGATGGTGAGTAGTGTGGTAGTAATGATGGTGAGTATTGAGGTAGTGATGATGATGGTGAGGTAGTGATGATGGTGAGGTAGTGATGATAATGAGGTAGTGATGATGATGGTGAGGTAGTGATGATGGTCAGGTAGTGATGATAATGAGGTAGTGATGATGATGGTGAGGTAGTGATGATGGTTAAGAGTAGTGTGGTAGTTATGATGATGGTGAGTAGTGTGGTAGTGATGATGATAGTGAGTAGTGTGGTAGTGATGATGGTGAGTAGTGTGGTAGTGATGGTGTTTATGAGTAGTGTGGTAGTGATGATGGTGGGTGGTGATGATAGTAAGTAGTGATGATGATGGTGAGTAGTGAGGAAGTGATGATGTTAGTGAGTAGTGAGGAAATGATGATGGTGGTGAGTAGAGAAGTAGTGATGATGATAATGAGTAGTGAGGTAGTGATGATGGTGAGTAGTGTGGTAGTGATGGTGAGTAGTGAGGTAATGATGATGATGGTGAGTAGAGAGGTAGTGATGATGATGGTGAGGTAGTGATGATGATGGTGAGTAGTGAGTGATGATGATGGTGAGTAGAGAGTAGTGATGATGATGGTGAGTGATGAGGTGTTAGTGATGTTAGTGAGTGTGGTAGTGATGATGTTAGTGAGTAGTGAAGTATATATATAGGTAAGGTTAGATTAGGTTAGGTTAGGGTTAATTAGGTTAGATTAGTTTAGGCTAAGAAATAGGCTATTTTTGTTGAAATAGAAATAGGGCAGTAATTGTTGGTAGCGTGTCTTCTCTGTTCACGTAGCAGTAAATAGGTATCCAGGAGTTAGTTAGATTAGGTTAGGTTAGTTTAGGCTAGGAAATAGGCTAGGTTTGTAGAAATAGAAATAGAAGAAGGGCTGTAATTGTAGGTAGCGTTTCCTATCACCGAATACATCTATTCACCTAACAGTAAATAGGTATCCAGGAGTTAGTTACGTTAGGTTAGGTTAGGTTAGCTTAGATTAGGTTATGTTTGTTTTGACTAGGAAATAGGCTAGGTTTGCAGGTTAAGTTAGGTTAGTTTAGGCTAGGTTTGTAGAACTAGAAATAGAAAAGGGGCTGTAATTGTTGGTAGCCTTTCCTATCACCGAATGCCTCTGTTCACCTAGCAGTAAATAGGTATCCAGAAGTTAGTAAGCTAGCTACTTGGGGCGTGGTGAGTGAGTGAGGGTTAGTTAGTCACTAAAAGAACCTTAGTTAGAACCACTAATTGTGGGTGTTTGGATATAAGCCTAACATGTGTATGTATAAAGTGCCTGTCTGCCTGTCCCCCAACTCAATGATGTTACAAGTATTGACTAAATGAAGCCTAAGAGGGCATATGCAAGGCCAAAGATGAGTCATTTGTCAGCAGCAACTTGTGCGAGATCAATGGCAGCGGTGGCATCCCAACATTTCTATTTTGGAGCAACAGTAGTAGTAGTAGTAGTAGTAGTCCATTTGTTGTTGGTTAATTTGACTAAATAGTGGCAATAAGTACTATCATTAATGGAGAATTGGCTGCTATGTGTGAGTATCCTCCGCCTGCCTGCCCGTCGCAGTTACCAGTATCTTGACTCACTCACTCACTCACATGTGATTACTTACTACTTGTATACAATAGCAACGGCCATACTACCTACCTATCACCTTGAGAACACTGCGTCTCCTCCCATACATCTGTCAGTTTAAACACCATTGACTTTGGTTAGTACTTGGATGGGTGACCTGCCTGGGAACACCAACTGCTGCTGAAGGTATACATATTTGGGCAGTCAGTGTGTGTGTGTGTGTGGGTGTGTGGGTGTGTGTGGGTGTGTGTGTGTGTGTGTGTGTGTGTGTGGTGTGTGTGTGTGTGTGTGTGTGTGTGTGTGTGTGTGTGTGTGTGTACAAGAATGTCGCACATGGAAATGTGTACATGCCATTTTAATAATAGTTTACCATCCATGAAGAAAACGTCTACCTATTTGTCAGTCCATTGTCTCTCTCTGCCGGCCGGCCGGCCTACCTACCTGCTAAAACTTGTCCACTTAATATACTGTTGAATATCTATCTCCAGTGATCACTTACCCTTAATTCCTACATTATTAACCAAATGATCTCATTAACAAATCTTTACACATTTCAACCACCTACCTTCATGCTAACATCAATCACAACAACTAATACACTCAACTCAGTCCCAAACACTTTTCTTATTCCTTCCTCAACACCTCGCCTATATAACCTATCTGGAAAAATTATGTTTAAATACCTAACTGCCAACCCATCCCCCCTTCCTTCCCCTCCCCCCCCCCCACCACACTTCCCACGGTAGCTCCTCCGGACCCCCACCCCACAATGGAGGCCGCCGAACCCCACCCCCCCCCCCCCCGGACCAACACAGAAAATGGCGGCCACAACGCTATATTTAACCAGCCAAAACCTTCGTTCCTTCGCCTATGTGCTATTTATTCTTGAAATAAAACGAGGGAATAAAACAAACCGGATTTTCCTTCCCTAGTAAAACATGTATTTTACAGAACGAGGCCTAAAATAGCACATATTAGATATTGCATTGCTTGTTTACCACTCACAAACTCATTTGGAAACACCACACTAATTATTAATTAATACATACTTTTAACACACACACACACACACACATCAGGTGATTTCTACGATCAGGTGACAAAGATTAAGCAAGAAAGAGAGGGCTGGGCGGACTGCATTTTCTTGGATTGTCGGAAAGCCTTTGACACAGTACCGCATAAGAGGCTGGTACATAAGCTGGAGAGACAGGCAGGTGTAGCTGGTAAGGTGCTCCAGTGGATAAGGGAGTATCTAAGCAATAGGAAGCAGAGAGTTACGGTGAGGGGGTGAGACCTCCGATTGGCGTGAAGTCACCAGTGGAGTCCCACAGGGCTCTGTACTCGGTCCTATCTTGTTTCTGATATATGTAAATGATCTCCCGGAGGGTATCGATTCATTTCTCTCAATGTTTGCGGACGATGCTAAAATTATGAGAAGGATTAAAACAGAAGAGGACTGTTTGAGGCTTCAAGAAGACCTAGACAAGCTGAAGGAATGGTCGAACAAATGGTTGTTAGAGTTTAACCCAACCAAATGTAATGTAATGAAGATAGGTGTAGGGAGCAGGAGGCCAGATACAAGGTATCATCTGGGAGAGGAAATTCTTCAGGAGTCAGAGAAGGAAAAAGACTTGGGGGTTGATATCACGCCAGACCTGTCTCCTGCAGCACATATCAAGCGGATAACATCAGCGGCATATGCCAGGCTGGCCAACATACGAACGGCATTCAGAAACTTGTGTAAAGAATCATTCAGAACTTTGTATACCACATATGTCAGGCCAATCCTGGAGTATGCAGCCCCAGCATGGAGTCCATATCTAGTCAAGGATAAGACTAAACTGGAAAAGGTTCAAAGGTTTGCCACCAGGCTAGTACCCGAGCTGAGAGGTATGAGCTACGAGGAGAGACTACGGGAATTAAACCTCACTTCGGTGGAAGACAGAAGAGTTAGGGGGGACATGATCACCACATTTAAGATTCTGAAGGGAATTGATAGGGTAGATAAAGACAGTCTATTTAACACAAGGGGCACACGCACAAGGGGACACAGGTGGAAACTGAGTGCCCAAATGAGCCACAGAGATATTAGAAAGAACGTTTTTAGTGTCAGAGTGGTTGACAAATGGAATGCATTAGGAAGTGATGTGGTGGAGGCTGACTCCATACACAGTTTCAAGTGTAGATATTATAGAGCCCAATAGGCTCAGGAATCTGTACACCTGTTGATTGACGGTTGAGAGGCGGGACCAAAGAGCCAGAGCTCAACCCCCGCAAACACAACTAGGTGAGTACACACACACACACACACACATGTCAGTTAGCCTAAATTCTCCAATATTTATTCATAAAACTGCCTCACGGGACTGCAACCTTTTCAAACAAAGCTGTCAGGTATTTCTAACTGTCAACACAAATTAACAACTTAACATCTCAATCATTGCAACTGTTGATAAATAGACACTAACCAACCTTGCTATGAGATATAAATACAAGTGCCAAATTTGATTCAGAAGGCAACTCCAGCGTGGCCTAGTCGGATAGAACAAGTTCCTAATCCGGATAGATCTGCGTTCGAGCCTGTCGGAACGGTTGCAAGTACAGGGCACAGATTTCTCTGTGTGTCCCCTCCTGTAGGAGCATCAGTTTCGATAGATTCTCTGGATAGCCGAAGATTGATTGACCGACTCCTTGGAATGTGGGGAAGGGTTGAAGTCCGGGGGGCCACGGACGGATACCTGGATCCACTGACCTCGGGCAGGTCTTTCAATCCACCTGGATTTCAGGTGGGGAGAAGGGAGGCAATTTGGGTCGACACAAATAGCTTCCTGGACCCAAAACCCCATGGATCTGCACTCACACGGACACGCACACGGACACTCATGGACTCTGACACGAAAGTTGATAATATAATAAGGTTGTATAATATAATATATATAATATAATAATAATAATAATAATATAAATAATAATAATAATATAATAATATAATAATATAATAATAATAATATAATAATAATAATAATATAATAATAATAATAATAATAATATAAATAATAATAATAATATAATAACAGGTTAGGTTGCTTAGGTTAGGTTAGGTTGGTTAGGTTAGGTTGCTCAGGTTAGGTTGCTCAGGTTAGGTTGCTTAGGTTAGGTTGCTCAGGTTAGGTTGGTTAGGTTAGGTTGCTCAGGTTAGGTTGCTCAGGTTAGGTTGCTCAGGTAGGTTGGTCAGGTTGCTCAGGTTAGGTTGCTCAGGTTAGGTTGCTCAGGTTAGGTTGCTCAGGTTAGGTTGCTCAGGTTAGGTTGCTTAGGTTAGGTTGCTTAGGTTAGGTTGCTTAGGTTAGGTTGCTCAGGTTAGGTTGCTTCAGGTTAGGTTGCTCAGGTTAGGTTGCTTAGGTTAGGTTGCTAGCTTAGGTTAGGTTGCTTAGGTTAGGTTGCTCAGGTTAGGTTGCTCAGGTTAGGTTGCTCAGGTCAGGTTGCTCAGGTAGGTTGCTCAGGTTAGGTTGCTCAGGTTAGGTTGGCTGGTTAGGTTAGGTTGGTCAGGTTAGGTTGCTCAGGTTAGGTTGCTCAGGTTAGGTTAGGTTAGGTTAGGTTGGTTAGGTTAGGTTGCTCAGGTTAGGTGCTCAGGTTAGGTTGCTTAGGTTAGGTTGGTTAGGTTAGGTTGGTCAGGTTAGGTTGGTTAGGTTAGGTTGCTTGGTTAGGTTGGTTAGGTTAGGTTAGGTTGGTTAGGTTGGTTGGTTAGGTTTGCTTAGGTTAGGTTAGGTTGGTTGGTTAGGTTGGATAGGTTAGGTTGGTTAGGTCCTAGGTTAGGTTAGGCTTAGGTTGCTCAGGTTAGGTTAGTTTAGGTTAGGTTGGTTAGGTTGCTTGGTTCAGGTTGCTTGGTTAGGGTTAGGTTGGTTAGGTTAGGTTGGTCAGGTTAGGTTGGTTAGGTTAGGTTGCTTAGGTTAGGTTGGTTGGTTAGGTTAGGTTGCTTAGGTTAGGTTGGTTAGGTTAGGTTGCTTAGGTTGGTTGGTTAGGTTAGGTTGCTTAGGTTAGGTTGGTTAGGTTAGGTTGGTTAGGTTAGGTTGCTTAGGTTGGTTGGTTAGGTTAGGTTAGGTTGGTTAGGTTAGGTTGCTTAGGTTAGGTTGGTTGGTTAGGTTAGGCTTAGGTTAGGTTGGTTAGGTTAGGTTGCTTGGTTAGGTTGCTTAGGTTAGGTTGGTTTGGTTAGGTTAGATAGGTTGGTTGGTTGGTTGGTTAGGTTAGGTGCTTGGTTAGGTTGGTCAGGTTAGGTTGGTTGGTTAGGTTAGTTAGGTTAGGTTGGTTAGGTTAGGTTGGTTACGTTGGTTAGGTTGCTTAGGTTAGGTTGCTTAGGTTAGGTTTGTTTTAGGTTGGTTGGTTAGGTTGGTTGGTTAGGTTGGTTGCTTAGGTTAGGTTGCTTAGTTAGGTTGGGTTGGTTGGTTGGTTAGGTTGGTTGGTTGGTCAGGTTAGGTTGTTAGGTTAGGTTGATTAGGTTAGGTTGGTTGGTTAGGTTAGGTTGGTTAGGTTAGTTAGTTAGGTTGGTTGGTTAGGTTAGTTAGGTTGGGTTGGTTAGGTTAGGTTGCTTGGTTAGGTTTAGGTTAGGTTGGTTGGGTTGTTGGTCAGGTTAGGTTGGTTGGTTAGGTTAGGTTGGTTGGTTAGGTTAGGTTGGTTAGGTTAGGTTGGTTAGGTAGGTTGATTAGGTTAGGTTGGTTAGGTTAGGTTGGTTGGGTTAGGTTGGTTTGGTTAGGTTGGTTGGTTAGGTTGCTTGGTTAGGTTGGTTGGTTAGGTTGGTTGGTTAGGTTAGATAGCTTAGGTTGGTTGGTTAGGTTAGATAGCTTAGGTTGGTTGGTTAGGTTAGATAGCTTAGGTTGGTTGGTTAGGTTGGTTGGTTAGGTTGGTTGGTTAGGTTAGTTGGCTTAGGTTGGTTAGGTTAGGTTGGTTAGGTTGGTTGGTTAGGTTAGGTTAGGTTGTTTGGTTGGTTAGGTTAGGTTGGTTGGTTAGGTTGGTTAGGTTAGGTTAGGTTGGTTAGGTTAGGTTGGTTAGCTTAGGTTGGTTAGGTTAGGTTGGTTAGGTAGGTTGGTTGGTTGGTTAGGTTGCTTGGTTGGTTGGTTGGTTGGTTGGTTGGTTAGGTTGGTTGGTTGGTTAGGTTGGTTGGTTTGGTTAGGTTGGGTTGGTTAGGTTAGGTTGGTTAGGTTGGTTGGTTAGTTAGGTTAGGTTGGTTGGTTAGGTTGCTTGGTTAGGTTAGTTAGCTTAGGTTGGTTGGTTAGGTTGGTTAGGTTGGTTGGTTAGGTTGATTGGTTAGGTTGGTTAGGTTGGTTGGTTGGTTAGGTTGGTAGGTTAGGTTTGGTTAGGTTAGGTTGGTTGGTTAGGTTGGTTAGTTAGGTTAGGTTGGTTGGTTTGGTTAGGTTGGTTGGTTAGGTTGGTTGGTTAGTTAGGTTGGTTGGTTAGGTTGCTCAGGTTAGGTTGGTTGGTTGGTTAGGTTGGTTGGTTAGGTTGGTTGGTTAGGTTGGTTGGTTAGGTTGGTTGGTTAGGTTAGGTTGGTTGGTTGGTTGGTTAGGTTGGTTAGGTTGGTTGGGTTAGGTTGGTTGGTTAGGTTGGTTGGTTAGGTTCTTTAGTTAGGTTGGTTGGTTAGGTTGCTTGGTTAGGTTGGTTGGTTAGGTTGCTTGGTTAGGTTAGGTTAGGTTGGTTGGTTAGGTTAGATAGCTTAGGTTGGTTGGTTAGGTTAGATAGCTTAGGTTGGTTGGTTAGGTTAGATAGCTAAGGTTGGTTGGATAGGTTGGTTGGTTAGGTTAGGTAGGTTAGGTTAGATAGTTAGGTTGGTTGGTTAGGTTGGTTAGTTAGGTTGGTTGTTAGGTTGGTTAGGTTGGTTGGTTGGTTAGGTTGGTTGGTTAGGTTAGGTTGGTTAGGTTAGGTTGCTTAGATTTGGTTGCTTAGGTTGGTTAGGTTTGGTTGGTTAGGTTGGTTGGTTACATTGGTTAGGTTGGTTGGTTACATTGGTTAGGTTGGTTGGTTAGGTTGATTGCTTAGGTTGGTTGGTTACGTTGGATAGGTTAGGTTGGTTGGTTAGGTTAGGTTAGGTTAGGTTAGGTTAGTTAGGTTGGGTTGGTTAGGTTAGGTTGGTTAGGTTGGTTGGTTAGGTTGGTTAGTTAGGTTGGTTGGTTAGGTTGGTTAGGTTGGGTTGGTTAGGTTAGGTTGGTTGGTTAGGTTATTGGTTAGGTTGGTTAGGTTAGGTTGGTTAGGTTGGTTGGTTAGGTTAGGTTGGTTAGGTTGGTTGGTTAGGTTGGTTGGTTAGGTTGGTTGGTTAGGTTGGTTGGTTAGGTTGGTTGGTTAGGTTGGTTGGTTAGGTTAGATAGCTTAGGTTGGTTGGTTAGGTTAGATAGCTTAGGTTGGTTGGTTAGGTTGGATAGGTTAGGTTGGTTGGTTAGGTTAGATAGCTTAGGATGGTTGGTTAGGTTAGATAGCTTAGGTTGGTTTAGGTTGGTTGGTTAGGTTGGTTGGTTACGTTAGGTTGGTTAGGTTGGTTGGTTAGGTTGGTTGGTTAGGTTAGGTTGGTTAGGTTGGTTGGTTAGGTTAGGTGGTTAGGTGGGTTGGTTAGGTTAGGTTGGTTAGGTTAGGTTGCTTAGGTTGGTTAGGTTTGGTTGGTTTGGTTAGGTTGGTTGGTTAGGTCAGGTTGGTTAGGTTGGTTGGTTAGGTTAGTTAGGTTGGTTGGTTGGTTAGATAGCTTAGGTTGGTTTGGTTGGTTGGTTAGTTAGGTTGGTTAGTTAGGTTGGTTAGTTAGATAGGTTAAGTTGGTTAGGTTGGTTGGTTGGTTAGGTTGGTTGGTTGGTTAGGTTGGTTGGTTAGGATGGTTGGTTAGGTTGGTTAGTTAGGTTGGTTGGTTAGGTTGCTTGGTTAGGTTAGGTTGGTTAGGTTGGTTGGTTAGGTTAGTTAGGTTGGTTGGTTAGGTTTGGTTAGGTTAGGTTGGTTGGTTAGGTTGGTTAGGTTAGGTTGGTTGGTGGTTAGGTTGGTTAGGTTAGGTTGCTTAGGTTAGGTTGTTTAGGTTAGGTTGGTTGGTTAGGTTGGTGGTTGGTTAGGTTGGTTAGGTTAGGTTGGTTAGGTTGGTTGGTTAGGTTAGGTTGGTTAGGTTAGGTTGGTTAGGTTAGGTTGGTTAGGTTGGTTAGTTAGGTTGGTTGGTTGGTTAGGTTGGTTGGTTGGTAGGTAGGTTAGGTAGGTTGGTAGGTTGGTTGGTTAGGTTGGGTTGGTTAGGTTAGGTTAGATAGCTTAGGTTGGTTGGTTAGGTTGGTTGGTTGGTTAGGTTTGGTTGGTTGGTTAGGTTGGTTGGTTAGGTTGGTTGGTTAGGTTAGGTTGGTTAGGTTAGGTTGGTTGGTTAGGTTGGTTGGTTAGGTTGGTTGGTTAGGTTGGTTGGTTAGGTTGCTTAGGTTAGGTTGGTTGGTTAGGTTAGTGGTTAGGTTGGTTAGGTTAGGTTGGTTGGTTAGGTTAGATAGTTAGTTAGGTTAGTTAGGTTAGGTTGGTTAGGTTGGTTGGTTAGGTTGGTAGGTTGGTTGGTTAGGTTGGTTGGTTAGGTTGGTTGGTTAGGTAGGTTGGTTGGTTGGTTGGTTAGGTTGGTTGGTTAGGTTAGGTTAGGTTGGTTGGGTTGGTTGGTTAGGTTGGTTGGTTAGGTTGGTTGGTTAGGTTGGTTGGTTGGTTAGGTTGGTTGGTTAGGTTGGTTGGTTAGGTTGGTTGGTTAGGTTAGGTTAGGTTGGTTGTTGGTTAGGTTGGTTGGTTAGGTTGGTTGGTTAGGTTGGTTGGTTAGGTTAGGTTAGGTTGGTTAGGTTAGGTTGGTTAGGTTGGTTAGGTTAGGTTGGTTGGTTAGGTTTGGGTTGGTTAGGTTGGTTGATTAGGTTGGTTGGTTAGGTTGGTTGGTTAGGTTAGGTTGGTTAGGTTGGTTGGTTAGGTTGCTTGGTTAGGTTGGATAGTTTGGTTAGGTTGGTTGGTTAGGTTAGATAGGTTAGGTTGGTTGGTTAGGTTAGGTTTAGGTTGGTTAGGTTAGGTTGGTAGGTTAGGTTGGTTGGTTAGGTTGGTTGGTTAGGTTAGGTTGGTTAGGTTAGGTTGCTTTGGGTTAGGTTGGTTAGGTTGGTTGGTTAGGTGGTTGGTTGGTTAGGTAGGTTGGTTAGGTTGGTTGGTTAGGTTAGGTTGGTTAGGTTGGTTGGTTAGGTTGGTTGGTTAGGTTAGGTTAGGTTGGTTAGGTTGGTTGGTTAGGTTGGTTTGGTTAGGTTGGTTAGGTTGGTTAGGTTAGGTTTGGTTAGGTTGGTTGGTTAGGTTGGTTGGTGAGGTAGGTTGGTTGGTTGGTTGGTTAGGTTGGTTGGTTAGGTTGGTTGGTTAGGTCGGTTGGTTAGGTTGGTTGGTTGGTTGGTTAGGTTGGTTGGTTGGTTGGTTGGTTGGTTGGTTAGGTTGGTTGGTTAGGTTGGTTGGTTAGGTTGGTTGGTTAGGTTGGTTAGGTTAGGTTGGTTGGTTAGGTTGGTTGGTTAGGTTGGTTGGTTAGGTTGGTTGGTTAGGTTGATTGGTTAGGTTGGTTGGTTAGGTTGGTTGGTTAGGTTAGGTTGGTTAGGTTGGTTGGTTAGGTTTGGTTAGGTTAGGTTGGTTGGTTAGGTTAGGTTAGGTTAGGTTGGTTGGTTAGGTTTAGGTTAGGTTGGTTAGTTAGGTTTGGTTGGTTAGGTTGGTAGCTTAGGTTGGTTGGTTAGGTTGGTTGGTTAGGTTAGGTTGGTTAGTTAGGTTGGTTAGGTTAGGTTGGTTGGTTGGTTAGGTTGGTTGGTTAGGTTGGTTGGTTAGGTTAGGTTGCCTAGGTTGGTTGATTAGATTGGTTGGATAGGTTGGTTAGGTTGGTTGGTTGGTTAGGTTGGTTAGGTTGGTTAGTTAGGTTGGTTAGGTTAGGTTGGTTAGGTTAGGTTGGTTGGTTAGGTTAGGTTGCTTAGGTTGGTTGGTTAGGTTGGTTGGTTAGGTTGGTAGGTTAGGTTGGTTGGTTAGGTTAGGTTGGTTAGGTTAGGTTGGTTAGGTTGGTTGGTTAGGTTGGTTGGTTAGGTTAGGTTGGTTGGTTGGGTAGGTTAGGTTGGTTAGGTTAGGTTGGTTAGGTTGGTTGGTTGGTTGGTTAGGTTGGTTGGTTGGTTGGTTAGGTTGGTTAGGTTAGGTTGGTTTAGGTTGGTTGGTTAGGTTGGTTAGGTTGGTTGGTTAGGTTGGTTAGGTTGGTTAGGGTTAGGTTGGTTGGTTAGGTTGGTTGGTTGGTTGGTTGGTTAGGTTAGTTGGTTAGGTTGGTTGGTTGGTTGGTTAGGTTAGGTTGGTTGGTTGGTTAGGTTTGGTTAGGTTGGTTGGTTAGGTTGGTTAGGTTAGGTTGGTTGGTTAGGTTAGGTTAGGTTGGTTAGTTAGGTTGGTTGGTTGGTTGGTTAGGTTGGTTGGTTAGGTTGGTTAGGTTAGGTTGGGTTAGGTTAGGTTGGTTAGGTAGGTTGGTTAGGTTAGGTTGGTTGGTTAGTTGTTAGGTTGGTTGGTTAGGTTGGTTGGTTGGTTGGTTGGTTGGTTAGGTTGGTTGGTTAGGTTAGGTTGGTTAGGTTAGTTTGGTTAGGTTGGTTGGTTAGGTTGGTTGGTTAGTTATTGCTTTGGTTAGGTTAGGTTGGTTAGGTTGGTTGGTGGTTGGTTAGGTTGGTTAGGTTGGTTGGTTGGTTAGGTTAGGTTGGTTGGGTTGGTTGGTTAGGTTAGGTTGGTTAGGTTAGGGTTGGTTGGTTAGTTAGGTTAGGTTAGGTTGGTTGGTTAGGTTGGTTGGTTAGGTTGGTTAGGTTAGGTTGGTTGGTTAGGTTGGTTAGGTTAGGTTGGTTGGTTAGGTTGGTTGGTTAGGTTAGGTTGGTTAGGTTAGGTTGGTTGGTTAGGTTGGTTGGTTAGGTTGGTTGGTTAGGTTGCTTTGGTTAGGTTGGTTGGTTAAGTTGATTGGTTAGGTTGGTTGGTTAGGTTGCTTGGTTAGGTTGGTTGGTTAGGTTGGTTGGTTGGTTAGTTAGGTAGGTTGGTTGGTTAGGTTGGATAGGTTAGGTTGGTTGGTTAGGTTGGTTGGTTGGTTAGTTAGGTTGGTTGGTTAGTTAGGTTGGTTTGGTTAGGTTGGTTGGTTGGTTAGGTTGGTTGGTTAGGTTAGGTTGGTTAGGTTAGGTTGGTTAGGTTGGTTAGGTTAGGTTGGTTAGGTTGGTTGGTTGGTTAGGTTGGTTAGGTTAGTTTGGTTGGTTAGGTTGGTTGGTTAGGTTGGTTGGTTAGGTTGGTTGGTTAGGTTAGGTTGGTTAGGTTGGTTGGTTTAGGTTAGGTTAGGTTAGGTTGGTTGGTTAGGATTGGTTAGGTTGGTTTAGGTTGGTTGGTTAGGTAGGTTGGTTAGGTTGGTTGGTTAGGTTGGTTGGTTAGGTTGGTTGGTTAGGTTAGTTAGGTTAGGTTGGTTAGGTTAGGTTGATTGGTTGGTTAGGTTAGGTTGGTTGGTTAGGGTTAGGTTGGTTAGGTTAGGTTGGTTAGGTTGGTTGGTTGGTTAGGTTGGTTGGTTAGGTTGGTTAGGTTGGTTGGTTGGTTGGTTGGTTAGGTTGGTTGGGTTAGGTTGGTTGGTTAGGTTGGTTGGTTAGGTTGGTTGGTTAGGTTGGTTGGTTAGGTTGGTTGGTTAGGTTGGTTGGTTAGGTTGGTTTGGTTAGGTTGGATGGTTAGGTTGGTTGGTTAGGTTAGTTAGGTTAGGTTGGTTGGTTAGGTTAGATTGGTTAGGTTGGTTGGTTAGGTTAGAGGTAGGTTAGGTTGGTTGGTTAGGTTGGTTAGGTTAGGTTGGTTGGTTAGGTTAGGTTAGGTTAGGTTGGTTGGTTAGGTTGGTTAGTTAGGTTGGTGGTAGGTTAGGTTGGTTGGTTGGTTGGTTGGTTAGGTTGGTTGTTTGGTTGGTTAGGTTAGGTTGGTTAGGTTAGGTTTGGTTGGTTAGGTTAGGTTGGTTAGGGTGGTTGGTTTAGGTTGGGGTTTGGTTAGGTTGGTTGGTTAGGTTGGTTTAGTTGGGTAGGTTGGTTGGTAGGTTGGTTGGTTGGTTGGTTAGGTTTAGGTTACGTTGGTTAGGTTAGTTGTTAGTTAGGTTGGTTGGTTAGGTTGGTTGGTTAGTATAGCTTAGGTTGGCTTAGGTTGGTTGGTTGGTTAGATTGGTTGGTTGGTTAGGTTGGTTGGTTAGGTTGGTTGGTTAGGTTTGCTTGGTTAGGTTGGTTGGTTAGGTTTCTTGGTTAGGTTAGATAGCTTAGGTTGGTTGGTTAGGTTAGTTAGGTTGGTTGGTTGGTTAGGTTAGGTTAGATAGGTTACGTTGGTTTGGTTGGTTGGTTAGTTAGGTTGGTTAGTTAGGTTGGTTGGTTAGATAGCTTAGGTTGGTGGTTAGGTTGGTTGGTTGGTTGGTTGGTTAGGTTGGTTAGGTTGGTTGGTTGGTTAGGTTGGATAGGTTAGGTTGGTTAGGTTGGTTGGTTAGGTTAAGTTGGTTACGTTATTACTTTGGTTAGGTTGGTTGGTTACGTTGGTTAGGATGGTTGGTTGGTACGTTGGTTAGTTAGGTTGGTTGGTTAGGTTAGTTTGGTTGGTTGGTTGGGTTAGGTTAGGTTAGGTTGTTTGGCTAGGTTGCTTGGTTAGGTTGGTTGATTAGGTTCTTTGGTTAGGTTGGATGGTTTTGGTTGCTTGGTTAGGTTGGTTGGTTAGGTTGCTTGGTTAGGTTAGATAGCTTAGGTTGCTTGGTTAGGTTAGATAGCTTAGGTTGGTTGGTTAGGTTAGATAGCTAAGGTTTGTTGGATATGTTGGTTGGTTAGGTTAGATAGCTTAGGTTGGTTGGTTAGTTAGGTTGGTTTGTTAGGTTGGTTAGGTTGGTTGGTTGGGTAGGTTGGTTGGTTAGGTTAGGTTGCTTAGGTTGGTTGATTAGGGTGGTTGCTTAGGTTGGCTACGTTGGTTAGGTTGGTTCGTTACATTGGTTAGGTTGGTTGGTTACATTGGTTAGGTTGGTTGATTACGTTGGTTGGTTACGATGGTTAGGATGGTTGGTTACGTTGGTTAGGTTAGGTTAGGTTGGTTGGTTAGGTTAGGTTAGGTTGGTTGGTTAGGTTGCTTGGTTAGGTTGGTTGATTAGGTTCTTTGGTTAGGTTGGTTGTAAGATTGGTTGGTTAGGTTGCTTGGTTAGGTTGGTTGGTTAGGTTGCCTGGTTAGGTTAGATAGCTTAGGTTGGTTGGTTAGGTTAGATAGCTTAGGTTGGTTGGTTAGGTTAGATAGCTTAGGTTGGTTGGTTAGGATAGATAGCTAAGGTTCGTTGGTTAGGTTAGATAGGTAAGGTTGGTTGGATAGGTTGGTTGGTTAGGTTGGTTGGTTAGGTTGGTTGGTTAGTTAGGTTGGTTAGTTCGGTTGGTTTGTTAGGTTTGTTAGGTTGGTTGGTTGGTTAGGTTGGTTGGTTGGTTAGGTTAGGTTGGATAGGTTAGGTTGCTTAGGTTGGTTGCTTAGGTTGCTTAGGTTGGTTGGTTAGGTTGGGTACGTTGGTTAGGTTGGTTGGTTAGGTCAGTTAGGTTGGTTGGTTAGGTTAGATAGCTTACGTTGGTTAGGTTGGTTGGTTAGTTAGGTTGGTTAGTTAGGTTGGTTAGGTTAGGTTGGGTAGGTTGGTTGGTTAGGTTAGGTTGGGTAGGTTGGTTGGTTAGGGTAAGTTGGTTACGTTATTTCGTTGGTTAGGTTGGTTGGTTAGGATGGTTAGTTAGGTTGGTTGGTTAGGTTAGGTTAGTTTGGTTGGGTTGGTTGGTTGGTTAGGTTAGGTTAGGTTGGTTGGTTAGGTTGCTTGGTTAGGCTGGTTGATTAGGTTCTTTGGTTAGGTTGGTTGGTTAGGTTGCTTGGTTAGGTTGATTGGTTGGGTAGGTTGGTTGGTTAGGTTAGGTTGCTTAGGTTGGTTGATTAGGTTGGTTGCTTAGGTTGGTTACGTTGGTTAGGTTGGTTCGTTACATTGGTTAGGTTGGTTGGTTACATTGGTTAGGTTGGTTGGTTACGTTGGTTGGTTACGTTGGTTAGGATGGTTGGTTACGTTGGTTAGGTTAGGTTAGGTTGGTTGGTTAGGTTAGGTTAGGTTGGTTGGTTAGGTTGCTTGGTTAAGTTGGTTGATTAGGTTCTTTGGTTAGGTTGGTTGTAAGGTTGGTTGGTTAGGTTGCTTGGTTAGGTTGGTTGGTTAGGTTGCCTGGTTAGGTTAGATAGCTTAGGTTGGTTGGTTAGGTTAGATAGCTTAGGTTGGTTGGTTAGGTTAGATAGCTTTGGTTGGTTGGTTAGGTTAGATAGCTAAGGTTCGTTGGTTAGGTTAGATAGGTAAGGTTGGTTGGATAGGTTGGTTGGTTAGGTTGGTTGGTTAGGTTGGTTGGTTAGTTAGGTTGGTTAGTTCGGTTGGTTTGTTAGGTTGGTTAGGTTGGTTGGTTGGTTAGGTTGGTTGGTTAGGTTGGTTGGTTGGTTAGGTTGGTTGGTTGGTTAGGTTAGGTTGGATAGGTTAGGTTGCTTAGGTTGGTTGCTTAGGTTGCTTAGGTTTGGTTGGTTAGGTTGTTTACGTTGGTTAGGTTGGTTGGTGTTCGTTCAGTTAGGTTGGTTGGTTAGGTTAGATAGCTTACGTTGGTTAGGTTGGTTGGTTAGTTAGGTTGGTTAGTTAGGTTGGTTAGGTTAGGTTGGGTAGGTTGGTTGGTTAGGGTAAGTTGGTTACGTTATTACGTTGGTTAGGTTGGTTGGTTAGGATGGTTAGTTAGGTTGGTTGGTTAGGTTAGGTTAGGTTAGTTTGGTTGGGTTGGTTGGTTGGTTAGGTTAGGTTAGGTTGGTTGGTTAGGTTGCTTGGTTAGGCTGGTTGATTAGGTTCTTTGGTTAGGTTGGTTGGTTAGGTTGCTTGGTTAGGTTGGTTGGTTAGGTTGCTTGGTTAGGTTAGATAGCTTAGGTTGGTTGGTTAGGTTAGATAGCTTAGGTTGGTTGGTTAGGTTAGATAGCTTAAGTTGGTTGGTTAGGTTAGATAGCTAAGGTTGGTTGGATAGGTTGGTTGGATAGGTTAGTTGGTTAGGTTAGATAGCTTAGGTTGGTTCGTTAGGTTGGTTGGTTAGTTAGGTTGGTTTGTTAGGTTGGTTAGGTTGGTTGGTTGGTTAGGTTGGTTGGTTAGGTTAGGTTGTTTAGTTTAGGTTGCTTAGGTTGGTTGCTTAGGTTGGTTGGTTAGGTTGGTTACATTGGTTAGGTTGGTTGGTTACATTGGTTAGGTTGGTTAGGTTGGTTGGTTACATTGGTTAGGTTGGTTGGTTAGGTTGGTTGGTTAGGTTTGATGGTTACGTTGGTTGGTTAGGTTAGGTTAGGTTGGTTGGTTAGGTTAGTTGGTTGGTTAGGTTAGGTTGGTTACGTTGGTTGGTTACCTTGGTTAGGATGGTTGGTTTTATTGGTTAGATTAGGTTGGGTTGGTTGGTTAGGTTAGGTTGGTTGGTTAGGTTGCTTGGTTAGGTTGGTTGATTAGGTTCTTTGGTTAGGTTGGTGGGTTAGGTTGCTTGGTTAGGTTGGTTGGTTAGGTTGCTTGGTTAGGCTGCTTGGTTAGGTTGCCTGGTTAGGTTAGATAGCTTAGGTTGGTTGGTTAGGTTAGATAGCTTAGGTTGGTTGGTTAGGTTAGATAGCTTAGGTTGGTTGGTTAGGTTAGATAGCTAAGGCTGGTTGGTTAGGTTAGATAGCTAAGTGTTACGAACCCGGATCCAGCGTCCGAGCCCGGAGCAGTGACGACCGCGCCATCTGTGGGTCAGCTCCCGAAACCCCCTCCAAACGGACGACGACACCTGGTGAGGACGACGCAGATTGGCCACAAGGGCCAGTTTCCAGTCCTGTGCAGCTCACAACACAGCCGCTCCAGACCTCTGGTGAGGTGGTGCTCCGACGACAGCGCCATCAATGGAGTGGATACGTCAGGCGTTTGTGTCTGAGCCTGTAAGTGAGGTGCCTTAGTGTGTCCCAGTTATTGATGACGTGTCTGCTTACAGAGTCGACCTGGGACTGCTGTGATGGAAGTTGAGTCAGTCTACCCGAGGCAGCCGTCTCCATACCTTGTGCTTTGCTGCAGCAGTTGTGAAGTCGTCCCCTCGGAAGAACACTGTGGTGTGTTACCCTGCCAGTGGAGTGGCAGTAGAAGGATTACCCGGGACCGACTGTTGGAGACGATCATCCACTGGGGTATTGAGGACAGGAGAGTGATTTGTGGTGTCACACGAGGCTCCTGTCTAGGGCGTTCCCCTTATATCGTTCGTGGAGTGGCCTGACCAGCCTTGCTGATCCGGAACCTGCCAGCAGACCAGCTGGACGTGTGGTTGACGGCCTCCACGGCGGTGCCCCCAGTGGACCTGTGTTTTGGCTGACCTGTGGCCAGGGTAGGCTCAGCTTCTCAGAGGATTCGTTGTGAGGCCACGAAGAAGCACCGAGGACTCAGCACCGAGAGCTTTGCACCAGAGTCTTCAGCAGAAGACAACGATTGTGAATAATCCCCCTGTATAGTGTTTATACCCCTCCCCTTGTGCACTCTTTTATATATTATTTATATGGTGATGGTAAATTATAATCTTCAGTTCTTAACTTTCTTTCCCTTCCCCCTTTAAGTTTCTTGCATCACGGATCTCATTCCTTGAAAGCCACTACTGGCTTGGGGTCGGATACTACTTACTCTAATAACATCAGAGTGAGAACCCCGTTGCGTCACGAGAGGGCCGTAACATAATTGGCATCCCTAGCGGGATCCGTCGCCTGGTTAAGTATGTTTGACAGGGGTGGTGAAGTGGCGTAATCTCTGTATATAATTCCCCCTGTGTGACGATTGTGACGTTATACGTCCTGTGCGGTGCTCAAGTGTGACTAAGTGCGATATTGTGCAGTGCGGTGCTCGCTGTGATTAAGCGATTAAGTGCAATATTGAGTAGTGCGGTGCTCAGTGATTCAGTGCAATATTGTAGAGCGAAGTGTTCGCTGTGACTCAGTGCAATATTGCGTAGTGCGGTGCCCGAAGTAATTACGTGCAATATTGGCAAGTGAGGCGCCAGGTGCGATAAAGTGCAATATTGACGTAGAACAGTGCTCGGTGCGTTAAGTGCTAAAGTGTAAGCGGTGTGTCAAGTGCTAGTTGAGTGTTCCATCTGTGACAATGGCAGAAAAAGCTACCATCGATAATCTGGACGATGTTCAGGCTTTTCTGAACAGAGAGGACTGTCTTGCCAGATTAAAATATCTGAACAAACAGGAACTAGTACTAGTGAGCGCCTACCTGGAGATCAAGATCCGTGCCAGTGATTCCCGTGTGGAAATCTTGTCCAAGGTTCACCGGCACTTGAAGGCAGAAGAGAAACAGGAAGGCGAGACTCCTAGTACAAAGGAAAGTGAAGAAATAGCTTCCACGGAAAAGGAAGATAAAGGTAGTGACATTGACAGTGATGCAGGTGAGCTGAATATAAGCTTGCTAACTGTCAAGATGCGTGCCTTGGAAATTAATCGAGAAATTGAATGGAAGAAGTTAGAAATAGAACGAGAATTAAAAGATAAAGAAATGGAGATCAAAGAAAAAGAATTTGCGATGAGGCGTTTAGAATTAGAAAGAGAAGAAAGAAGAGAAGAACGAGAAAGAGAAGAGAAACGAGAGAGAGAAGAACGAGAAAGAGAAGAGAAACGAGAGAGAGAAGAACGAGAAAGAGAAGAGAAACGAGAGAGAGAAGAACGAGAAAGAGAAAGAGAAGAACGAGAAAGAGAAGAGAAACGAGAGAGAGAGAGAATAACGAGAAAGAGAAGAGAAGCGAGAGAGAGAAGAACGAGAAAGAGAAGAACGAGACAGGCAAGAACGACGAGACAGAGAGGAAAGAGAGAGACAACATGAACTAGAAGTATTGCGATTAGGCGGTGGTCGGAGGCCAACAACGGACACCACCGGTTTCGATCCGGTAAGGAATATCAAAATGGTCCCCAAATTCAATGAGAGGGAAGTGTCGAAGTTCTTTGCAGCCTTCGAGAAAGTCGCTGCCTCTTTGGAGTGGCCAAGGGAGAATTGGACCATCATGATACAGTCAGTCTTGACTGGGAAGGCCCAAATCGCATATTCCACGTTATCCCTTGACGACTCCGGCGATTATGACAAGGTGAAGAAGGTTGTGCTCATGGCGTACCAATTGGTACCTGAGGCATACAGGCAGAAGTTCCGAAACCTGAAAAAGACCTCAGAGCACACGTTCACCGAATTCGCCACGATCAAGGAGCGACTTTTCCAGGAATGGTGTGCCTCTCGGAAGGTGGAGACCAAGGAAGACCTCGAGCAGCTGATTCTGCTAGAGGACTTCAAGGATTGTTTGTCTGGAGACCTGAAGACATACTTAGAAGAGCAGCAGGTGGAGACCTTGAGTGCGGCAGCCACCATGGCTGAGGAATACATCCTGACGCACAGGCCTTCTGCTAAGTACGTCCCAAGGCATTACCAACGCCGTGTTGACAGACCTCATGACGAAGAAGAAGAGACTCCCGTCCCACGAAGCGCTAAGAAGACGCCCCCAAGTAGCCCTCGAAGAACAAGTCCTAGCAGTCCGAAACACCGGAGCCCGAGGAGGAATATGGTGTGCTGGACTTGTGGGCAGAAAGGGCATGTAGCTGCTATGTGCCGAGGCAGAAGAGGTGGTGGCGCACGAAGGGAGGTGATGTTGATGAGCTGTGGAACATCACCAGCAGGAAACCAGTCTACGACTACGCAGGAAGAACCCAGATTGTTTTCCCCTCACACTTCAGCCGGGTATGTATCGAGTGATCATACTGGTAGATCAGTTGTAGTGCTCAGAGATAGTGGAGCAGCCCAGTCCCTGATCGTGAAGAGCTCGTTACCCGAGGGAGTAAGTGTAGACGGGAGACAACAGGTTGTCCTGGTTGGGTTTCCTAGGACGCGGTATATCGCCCCCTTAGTGCCGGTACATCTCGACTCGCCTTACTTCAGCGGCACATGTGCGTTGGCAGTAGTCGATACCCTCCCTGTGGCTGGGATTGACGTGGTACTAGCCAACGACTGGGTGACAGATTGGAGCATCAATCTTCCCAAGGTTGCGGACGAGTCTACCGGAACAGCACGGTCTGAGGTAACAGGCAATGGTAATGTCCAGGTAAAGACAGACCCGGATTTAAGTGTGTTTAATCCTTCCTCTCACCCGCAGATCGACGATATTCTAGCAGAGACTTCTAATTCTTCTCTCGACAAGGAACATGAGGTTACGATGGCAGAAGTACCTGAGCTAAAAGAGAGGCCTTGTGTGCAGGCACCCACGGATACCAACGAGTCTGGAGCGAAGGTGGATGTGTACTTGCGGTATGGCAAGGTACAGCTTTCATTGAACCGACCAGAGATTCCCCAGACGTCAGAGGTATGTGAGGTGTGTTCGAGAGGTCTAGTGCCCTCTTTGGTCCAGACCAGGCTAATGGATGTAGCCGGCTATGGACATGACAGGCTCAGGAAATTTGTCCCTAAGGTAACCAAATGTTTCCTACCGGTATTTTGTTTTGTTCTCGTATGTGTTCTCTGTGTTCTCAGTAAGGATCAGTGGACGACCCGAAGGATGATGGCTCCCGTGAACATCGTGAAGAGTTCCCAGGGATTGGAGATTTGCACTGCAAGTGTTGCAGGCAAAGGAGGGGCCTGGAAAGTGATGGTTGATACAGGAGGTACGAGATATGATAATGTGAGTGACTGTTTCCGACAGGTTGACACCCCCTGCATGACTGCTGAGCCTCAATGCAGCGTTATGTGGAACGTTGGTCGACCTGACGGTGGCAGAGCGAATGCCATCTGCGACGTACGAACAGCCCCGTTGGGACTAGGTGTGGACCTAGTAGAGTATGCTGTAAGTACTGTTTTACCCGCTGTCGCTGTCACTCTGAATTATCAGACCCCTGTATTCCAGATGCCCGACTCCCTGAAGGACCGCCGGATCGGTACCAGAAATGCCGTCTGTGTCCAGCCATCATCGGTGCCACGACATAGGGAAGTGTCGAGTCGCCCCAGGTTGTGTCCACACCGATCCTTACTTGAGAGATGTGAGATGATGCCCCTGCTTGACATCGCAGTGGAAATGTGGACGATTACATCAGGCAGGTCATTGCCTTCTATCTGCAAGTTCCCGTTGTGCCGGAATTGTCTAGTAGAACAGTTCTGTGGACAAGACAGCCTCATCACTCCAGTTCATAATGCATGTTAGTCCATTTGGAGTTGTGTCGCCGTACTAATTTGGTTTGTGTTTCTTTTTATAGAACCCCAAACCAAATTCTTTTTGGTGGGGAGGTGTTACGAACCCGGATCTAGCGTCCGAGCCCGGAGCAGTGACGACCGCGCCATCTGTGGGTCAGCTCCCGAAACACCCTCCAAACGGACGACGACACCTGGTGAGGACGACGCAGATTGGCCACAAGGGCCAGTTTCCAGTCCTGTGCAGCTCACAACACAGCCGCTCCTGACCTCAGGTAAGGTGGTGCTCCGACGACAGCGCCATCTATGGAGTGGATACGTCAGGCGTTTGTGTCTGAGCCTGTAAGTGAGGTGCCTTAGTGTGTCCCAGTTATTGATGACGTGTCTGCTTACAGAGTCGACCTGGGACTGCTGTGATGGAAGTTGAGTCAGTCTACCCGAGGCAGCCGATTCCATACCTTGTGCTTTGCTGCAGCAGTTGTGAAGTCGTCCCCCCGGAAGAACACTGTGGTGTGTTACCCTGCCAGTGGAGTGGCAGTAGAAGGATTACCCGGGACCGACTGTTGGAGACGATCATCCACTGGGGTATTGAGGACAGGAGAGTGATTTGTGGTGTCACACGAGGCTCCTGTCTAGGGCGTTCCCCTTATATCATTCGTGGAGTGGCCTGACCAGCCTTGCTGATCCGGAACCTGCCAGCAGACCAGCTTGACGTGTGGTTGACGGCCTCCACGGCAGTGCCCCCAGTGGACCTGTGTTTTGGCTGACCTGTGGCCAGGGTAGGCTCAGCTTCTCAGAGGATTCGTTGTGAGGCCACGAAGAAGCACCGAGGACTCAGCACCGAGAGCTTTGCACCAGAGTCTTCAGCAGAAGACAACGATTGTGAATAATCCCCCTGTATAGTGTTTATACCCCTCCCCTTGTGCACTCTTTTATATATTATTTATATGGTGATGGTAAATTATAATCTTAAGTTCTTAACTTTCTTTCCCTTCCCTTTTTTAAGTTTCTTGCGTCACGGATCTCATTCCTTGAAAGCCACTACTGGCTTGGGGTCGGATACTACTTACTCTAATAACATCAGAGTGAGAACCCCGTTGCGTCCCAAGAGGGCCGTAACACTAAGGTTGGTTGGATAGGTTGGTTGGTTAGGTTGGTAGGTTAGGTTGGTTGGTTAGTTAGGTTGGTTAGTTAGGTTGGTTAGGTTGGTTGGTTGGTTAGGTTGGTTGGTTGGTTAGGTTAGGATGGTTAGGTTAGGTTGCTTAGGTTGGTTGCTTAGGTTGCTTAGGTTGGTTGGTTAGGTTGGTTATGTTGGTTAGGTTGGTTGGTTAGGTTAGTTAGGTTGGTTGGTTAGGTTAGATAGCTTACGTTGGTTAGGTTGGTTGGTTAGTTAGGTTGGTTAGTTAGGTTGGTTAGTTAGGTTGGTTAGTTAGATAGCTTAAGTTGGTTAGGTTGGTTGGTTGGTTAGGTTGGTTGGTTGGTTAGGTTCCTTGGTTAGGTTGGTTGGTTAGGTTGCTTGGTTAGGTTGGTTGGTTAGGTTGCTTGGTTAGGTTAGATAGCTTAGGTTGGTTAGGTTAGTTAGGTTGGTTGGTTAGGTTAGATAGTTTACGTTGGTTAGGTTGGTTGGTTAGTTAGGTTGGTTAGTTTGGTTGGTTGGTTAGATAGCTTAGGTTGGTTGGTTAGGTTGGTTGGTTGGTTGGTTGATTAGGTTGGTTGGTTGGTTAGGTTGGATAGGTTAGGTTGGTTAGGTTGGTTGGTTAGGTTAAGTTGGTTACGTTATTACTTTGGTTAGGTTGGTTGGTTACGTTGGTTAGGATGGTTGGTTACGTTGGTTAGGTTGGTTGGTTGGTTAGGTTAGGTTGGTTGGGTTGGTTGGTTAGGTTAGGTTAGGTTGTTTGGCTAGGTTGCTTGGTTAGGTTGGTTGATTAGGTTCTTTGGTTAGATTGCTTGGTTAGGTTGCTTGGTTAGGTTGGTTGGTTAGGTTTGATAGCTTAGGTTGCTTGGTTAGGTTAGATAGCTTAGGTTGGTTGGTTAGGTTAGATAGCTAAGGTTTGTTGGATATTTTGGTTGGTTAGGTTAGATAGCTTAGGTTGGTTGGTTGGTTAGTTAGGTTGGTTTGTTAGGTTGGTTAGGTTGGTTGGTTGGTTAGGTTGGTTGGTTAGGTTAGGTTGCTTAGGTTGGTTGATTAGGTTGGTTGCTTAGGTTGGTTAGGTTGGTTGGTTACATTGGTTAGGTTGGTTGGTTACATTGGTTAGGTTGGTTGGTTACGTTGGCTAGGATGGTTGGTTACGTTGGTTAGATTAGGTTAGGTTGGTTGGTTAGGTTAGGTTAGGTTGGTTGGTTAGGTTGCTTGGTTAGGTTGGTTGATTAGGTTCTTTTGTTAGGTTGGTTGGTTAGGTTGCTTGGTTAGGTTGGTTGGTTAGGTTGCCTGGTTAGGTTAGATAGCTTAGGTTGGTTGGTTAGGTTAGATAGCTTAGGTTGGTTGGTTAGGTTAGATAGCTAAGGTTCGTTGGTTAGGTTAGATAGGTAAGGTTGGTTGGATAGGTTGGTTGGTTAGGTTGGTTGGTTAGGTTGGTTGGTTAGTTAGGTTGGTTAGTTCGGTTGGTTTGTTAGGTTGGTTAGGTTGGTTGGTTGGTTAGGTTGGTTGGTTGGTTAGGTTAGGTTGGATAGGTTAGGCTGCTTAGGTTGGTTGCTTAGTTGGTTTGGTTTTGGTTGGTTAGGTTGGTTGGTTAGGTTAGTTAGGTTGGTTGGTTAGGTTAGATAGCTTACGTTGGTTAGGTTGGTTGGTTAGTTAGGTTGGTTAGTTAGGTTGGTTAGTTAGATGGCTGAGGTTGGTTGGTTGGTTAGGTTCCTTGGTTAGGTTGGTTGGTTAGGTTGCTTGGTTAGGTTGGTTGGTTAGGTTGCTTGGTTAGGTTAGATAGCTTAGGTTGTTTGGTTAGGTTAGTTAGGTTGGTTGGTTAGGTTAGATAGCTTAGGTTGGTTGGTTAGGTTAGTTAGGTTGGTTGGTTAGGTTTGTTGGTTAGTTAGGTTAGTTGGTTGATTGGTTATGTTGGTTGGTTAGGTTGGTTGGTTGGTTAGGTTGGTTAGGTTAGGTTGGTTAGGTTGGTTGGTTAGGTTAAGTTGGTTACGTTATTACGTTGGTTAGGTTGGTTGGTTACGTTGGTTAGGATGGTTGGTTACGTTGGTTAGGTTGGTTGGTTGGTTAGGTTAGGTTGGTTGGGTTGGTTGGTTAGGTTAGGTTAGGTTGGTTGGCTAGGTTGCTTGGTTAGGTTGGTTGATTAGGTTCTTTGGTTAGGTTGGTTGGTTAGGTTGCTTGGTTAGGTTGGTTGGTTAGGTTGCTTGGTTAGGTTAGATGGCTTAGGTTGCTTGGTTAGGTTAGATAGCTTAGGTTGGTTGGTTAGGTTAGATAGCTAAGGTTGGTTGGATATGTTGGTTGGTTAGGTTAGATAGCTTAGGTTGGTTGGTTAGGTTGGTTGGTTAGTTAGGTTGGTTTGTTAGGTTGGTTGGTTGGTTAGGTTGGTTGGATAGGTTAGGTTGCTTAGGTTGGTTGGTTAGGTTGGTTAAGTTTGTTAGGTTGGTTGGTTACATTGGTTGGTTACATTGGTTAGGTTGGTTGGTTACGTTGGTTAGGTTGGTTGGTTGGTTAGGTTAGGTTAGGTTGGTTGGTTAGGTTAGTTGTGTTGGTTGGGTTATTTTAGGATCCTTGGTTAGGTTCCTTGGTTCGGTTGCTTGGTTAGGTTCCTTGGTTAGGTTGCTTGGTTAGGTTTGTTGACTAGGTTCCTTGGTTAGGTTGGTTGGTTAGGTTGCTTGGTTAGGTTGGTTGGTTAGGTTCCTTGGTTAGGTTAGATAGGCTACCAACAATTACAGCCCCTTTTCTATTTCTATTTCTACAAACCTAGCCTAAACTAACCTAACTTAACCTGCAAACCTAGCCTATTTCCTAGTCAAAACAAACATAACCTAATATTAGCTAACCTAACCTAACCTAACGTAACTATCTCCTGGATACCTATTTACTGTTTGGTGAATAGATGTATTCGGTGATAGGAAACGCTACCTACAATTACAGCCCTTCTTCTATTTCTATTTCTACAAACCTAGCCTATTTCCTAGCCTAAACTAACCTAACCTAACCTAATCTAACTAACTCCTGGATACCTATTTACTGCTACGTGAACAGAGAAGACACGCTACCAACAATTACTGCCCTATTTCTATTTCAACAAAAATAGCCTATTTCTTAGCCTAAACTAATCTAACCTAATTAAACCTAATCTAACCTAATCTAACCTTACCTATATATATACTTCACTACTCACTAACATCATCACTACCACACTACTCACTAACATCATCACTACCTTCCTACTCACCATCATCATCACTACCTCACCATCATCATCACTACCTCTCTACTCACCATCATCATCATTACCTCACTACTCACCATCATCATCACTACCTCAACATCATCATCACTACCTCTCTACCTCTCTACTCACCATCATCATCATTACCTCACTACTCACCATCACTACCACACTACTCACCAACATCACTACTCACCATCATCATCACTACTTCTCTACTCACCACCATCATCATTTCCTCACTACTCACTAACATCATCACTTCCTCACTACTCACCATCATCATCATCACTACTCACCATCATCACTACCCACCATCATCACTACCACACTACTCATAAACATAATCACTACCACACTACTCACCATCATCACTACCACACTACTCACTATCATCATCACTACCACACTACTCGGTGAGTAGTGTGGTAGTGATAGTGAGTAGTGATGATGATGGTGAGTAGTGAGGTAGTGATGATGATGGTGAGAAGTGTAGTAGTGATGATGATAGTGAATAGTGTGGTAGTGATGATGATAGTGAGTAGTGAGGTAGTGATGATGAATGTGAGTAGTGTGGTAGTGATGATGGTAGTGAGTAGTGAGGTAGTGATGATGATGGTGAGAAGTGATAGAAGTGATGATAGTGAGTAGTGTGGTAGTGATGATGGTGAGTAGTGAGGTAGTGATGATGATAGTGAAGTGTGGTAGTGATGGTGAGTAGTGTGGTAGTGATGATGATAGTGAGTAGTGAGGTAGTGATAATGATGGTGAGAAGTGATGATAGTGAGTAGTGTGGTAGTGATGAGTAGTAGGGATGACACGCCACAGGTCCCCATTTTTTTTTGGGGGGGAGAGGACCCCTGTGGACTGTACACGCCACAGGTACCTTTTTTTTTGGGGGGAGAGGACCCCTGTGGACTGTACACGCCACAGGTACCTTTTTGGGGGGGCGAAAAGGTACCTGTGCGTTGCCAGGGTTTTCAGGTAAATTTTGTCAGTCACAGATTTTAGAAGTAAGGATTTCTTATGATGAAAATAATTTCCGAGACTTAGAAGTTTGTTAAGGTTTCTTATGATGTAAATAATGTCATACGAGTTTGTTAAAAAGTTCTTATGGGAGAATTTTTTTTCAGAGTTCCTACCCATAATAAAAGAGATATTTAGGCTGTATATGTTTAAGTTGGATTCTTACTTAGAAACTAGTATATCTGAATCATTTCACAGCCATCCCCCTCCCTCACCCTGCGTCTCCCACTCGTACCTCACACCCCCCCCCTCCCCCTTACCTCGCAATCTGTCGCCTCACCTGTGTTTACTTTAGACGTCAGCCAGACACGGCCTTCAGGTCACCTCGGTAATCGTATCTTATCTTCTCCATAATAATATCTGGACCGTCCCTCTCTCTCTCCTCCTATTTCCTTACAGCTATTTTCAGAGTTTCAAATCATAGAAGTTTATTTATATGTTTATGACCGAATTTGTAAAAGGACCATTTTCAGAGAATATTGTCTTAGATGTTTTGTTAAGGAAAACAGACAACTTATCCATAACATTTAGTTTTATATCCATTTACGGCTATTTCACCTGTAAAGACCAAAATTAGTCAGAGACAGTTTTAGCTCATATTTCATCAGAGACCATTTTATACCTAAAAATGAACAGAGTCCACTTTGAGAGCAAAATTAGTCAGAGACAGTTTTAAGCTCATATTTCATCAGAGTCCAATTATCAACAGAAATTCGCCAGAGTCTACTTTGAGAGCAAAATTAGTCAGAGACAGTTTTAAGCTCAAATTTCATCAGAGTCCAGTTCTTGATCGAAATTCATCAGAGTCCAGTTTTCTAGCAAATTCGTCAGAGTCTACTTTGAGAGCAAAATTAGTCAGAGACAGTTTTAAGCTCAAATTTCATCAGAGTCCAGTTTATACCGAAAATTCGCCAGAGTCTACTTTGTGCCAAAATATTCAGAGTCCAGTTCATGATCGAAATTAATCAGAGTCCAATTAAAGACCCAAATTTGACAGAGACCACATTTTCGCTACTAGCAGTCCAATCCCCCTGAAATTTTAAACAGTCATATTTCAGACGTAGTAAATAAAATCAAGTCAGTTACTGAGCTCCAGCTCTTATCCCCCTGTATTTGCATATTTTCTCTATATTCACTGTGTTCTTCGTATTCTCATCCGTGTTCACACTATGTTCTTCAAATGTTCACAGTCCCATTCAGTTCATATTTTCACAAGTATCTCCATTTTTTCTGTAATCTTTCTCTTAGTCTCATTATGTTCTCTACAAATTCTAGTCATATTTTCTATGTTTTCACGTTCATCACATGTTCTCTTTACAACTTTTATACTCAATATTCATGCTAACTTCCATATTTTGTGTTCTTTGTCAATATTCATGTTCCTCTACAAGTTCATGTTCCTCACAAGATCACTTCGTTTTTCACCTTCACTTACATGTTTTCTACATTCTTTGTCATATTCTCCATGTTCTTCACAAGTCCATTGCTCATTCTTTGTATTCCCTATTCTCCTTATCATGTTTTCATGTTCTCTGTATAACTTTTATACTCAATATTCATGTTCTCAATGTTCTTAGCTTGTTCTTCACACGTTCAGTGTTCATTCTTTGTATTCCCTATGTTCCTTATCATGTCTTCATATTCTCTAAGTTCATATTCCCTTCACGTTCACTCTATTCATCAACTTTTTCTTACAGGTTTTCTGTGTTCACCGTATGTTCACTGTGTTCATTCCCTTACTTAACCTCAATTTTTTTTATGTTCTTTGTTTCTTTCCATTCACTAACTAGTTCTTTGTCAAATAATATTATACTGCATTACAGTTCCCTCAACAATTTTAGTCACCAAGTTTTTATTTGCAAAACTATGTCAAAGTAATTCTCGTAGTCAACTTAATAGTTCTACCAACCCCGTTCGTAAACAAAATCTACACTTTATTCAGTTCCAAATTTACAAAGACAAACCTTTCTTGTAACTTCTTAACTAAAAATCTTTCGCCAATCAACTAAAACATAGTCACTTTCCTCATTTCTCAACTAACTTATTATCCAATCAACCAAAAATTGTCAAAGGAATCTTTCCAACACTGTTCATAACTAAACTTATTCCCTAGTCATCGGAAAATAACCGTGTTCTTCATGTTTCATTGTCATTTCATAACTAAAATTATCCATCAATCAACAGAAAAAAGTCATATTCATCATTTCGTAACAGCCATTATGTTTTCGTCAAGTAAGAAAATATAGTCAAAGATATCTATCATCGTCGTTCTTAACTGACATTTATACTTTGTGGAGCACTAAAAAATAGTCAAATGTAACTTTTTCAACACTTTCGTAACTAAAATTATATGTCGCTAAGTAAGAAAAATTGTCAAAGGAATCTTTCCAACACTGTTCTTAACTAAACTTATTCCCCAGTCATCAGAAATAACCGTGTTCTTCATGTTTCATTGTCATTTCATAACTAAAATTATCCATCAATCAACAGAAAAAGCCATGTTCATCATGTTTTGTCTTTTTGCTTAACTAAAATTATGTTTTGTCAAGTAAGAAAAATAACCAAAGATATCTTTCATCGCTGTTCTTAACTGACATTATACTTTGGGGAGCACAAAAAATAGTCTCCCTCGTCATGTTTTCTCTTTTTCCATAACTAAAAGTATTCATCAGTCACTAAAAAATAGTTACTTCATCATGTTTCCTTGTCATTTCTTAACTGAAATATCACTTCTCTCATCTGAAATAGTCATGTGTAGCCTCTTTCCAACACTGTTCTTAACTAAAGTAGCCTTTCACTTCGCTAAAATAGTCATATTCGTCATTGTTCCTAACTAAAATTATATGTCGTTAAGTAAGAAATATAGTCAAAGACTCTCTTCGAGACATCAAAGACATCCTTTAAGACTTCAATGGGACTCTTCGAGATATCAAAAGACACTCTCAAACACTCAAAAATTTACTTGCATCCTCAAAGTTAATCTCAGAGGCATAAAAGTTATTCTCGGAGCTATCAAATTAATCTCTAAAACAACAAAAGTTAATCTCTGTCATCAAAGTTGATCTGCAAGATATCTTCGAGACATCAAAGTTACTTTTCATTACATCAAAGACGCATTCAAATACTACCCATGTTCTCAGAAGTCATTCTCAAAGGCATCAAAGTTATTCAAAGAGCTAACAAAAGTTATTCTCAGAGTCACTTTCGTTCTTCAGAGAAACTTTCCAAAACATCTTTGTTCATCAAAGTTATTCTCAGAGTTAACAAAGGTAATCTCTAACTCACTCTCGTTCATCAAAGTTGTTTCAAAGACATCAAAGTTAATCTCAGAGTTATCCAAAGATATTCTCATGTCCACAAAAGTTATTCACAGAGTCGTCAAAGTTAATCCAAGACATCTCTGAGATGTCTTGGACATCTCTCAAGATGTCTCTGAGAAAAAATTTTATAACATAGAAATTAACTTTAATGACCAAAAGTGAGTTAGAGAATACCTTTTGATGACTCCGAGAATAACTTTTATGTCTTACATAATAACTTTAGATGTCTCTGAAAATAACTTTGATGAAAAAAGATGTCTTAGATTAACTTTGATGACTTTGAAAACAAGTTTGATGAACAAAGATGTTTTGGAAAGTTTCTCTGACGAACGAAGGTAACTTAGAGATTAACTTTTATGATTTAGAGAACATCTTTGATGTCTTAGAGAACAAGATTGATGTCTTAGAGAACAACTTGGATGAACAAAGATGTCTTAGAAAGCTTCTCTGATGAACGAAAAGATACTTAGAGAATAACTTTGACGACTGTATTTAACTTTTTAATGGCTCTGAGGACAGTTTTTGTTGAACGAGGATGTCTCAGAAGGCTTCTTTGAATAACAAAGGTGACTCTGAGAATAACTTTGATGACTCTGAGAAAGACTTTGTTGTCTTAAAGAATAACTTTAGATGTCTGAGATTAACTTTGACGTCTCTTGGATTAACTTTTGTGGACAAGAGAATATCTTTGGATAACTCTGAGATTAACTTTGATGTCTTTGAAACAACTTTGATGAACGAGAGTGAGTTAGAGATTACCTTTGTTAACTCTGAGATCAACTTTGATGAACAAAAGTGAGTTAGAGATTACATTTGATAACTCTAAGATTAACTTTAGATGTCTCTGAGAATAACTTTTATGAACGAAGATGTTTTGGAAAGTTTCTCTGAAGAACGAAGGTGACTCTGAGAATAACTTTTATGTCTTAGAGAAGAACATTGATGTTTAGAGAGAATATCTTTGATGAAAAATGATGTCTTGGATTAACTTTGACGACTCTGTGAATAACTTTTGTGGACATGAGAATATCTTTGGATAACTCTGAGATTAACTTTGATGTCTTTGAAACAACTTTGATGAACGAGAGTGAGTTAGAGATTACCTTTGTTAACTCTGAGAATAACTTTGATGAACAAAGATGTTTTGGAAAGTTTCTCTGAAGAACGAAAGTGACTCTGAGAATAACTTTTGTTAGCTCTTTGAATAACTTTGAGAATGACTTCTGAGAACATGGGTAGTATTTGAATGCGTCTTTGATGTAATGAAAAGTAACTTTGATGTCTCGAAGATATCTTGCAGATCAACTTTGATGACAGAGATTAACTTTTGTTGTTTTAGAGATTAATTTGATAGCTCCGAGAATAACTTTTATGCCTCTGAGATTAACTTTGAGGATGCAAGTAAATTTTTGAGTGTTTGAGAGTGTCTTTTGATATCTCGAAGAGTCCCATTGAAGTCTTAAAGGATGTCTTTGATGTCTCGAAGAGAGTCTTTGACTATATTTCTTACTTAACGACATATAATTTTAGTTAGGAACAATGACGAATATGACTATTTTAGCGAAGTGTAGGGCTACTTTAGTTAAGAACAGTGTTGGAAAGAGGCTACACATGACTATTTCAGATGAGAGAAGTGATATTTCAGTTAAGAAATGACAAGGAAACATGATGAAGTAACTATTTTTTAGTTGACTGATGAATACTTTTAGTTATGGAAAAAGAGAAAACATGACGAGGGAGACTATTTTTTGTGCTCCCCAAAGTATATCGTCAGTTAAGAACAGCGATGAAAGATATCTTTGGTTATTTTTCTTACTTGACAAAACATAATTTTAGTTAAGCAAAAAGACAAAACATGATGAACATGGCTTTTTCTGTTGATTGATGGATAATTTTAGTTATGAAATGACAATGAAACATGAAGAACACGGTTATTTCTGATGACTGGGGAATAAGTTTAGTTAAGAACAGTGTTGGAAAGATTCCTTTGACAATTTTTCTTACTTAGCGACATATAATTTAGTTACGAAAGTGTTGAAAAAGTTACATTTGACTATTTTTTAGTGCTCCACAAAGTATAAATGTCAGTTAAGAACGACGATGATAGATATCTTTGACTATATTTTCTTACTTGACGAAAACATAATGGCTGTTACGAAATGATGAATATGACTTTTTTCTGTTGATTGATGGATAATTTTAGTTATGAAATGACAATGAAACATGAAGAACACGGTTATTTTCCGATGACTAGGGAATAAGTTTAGTTATGAACAGTGTTGGAAAGATTCCTTTGACAATTTTTGGTTGATTGGTTATAAGTTAGTTGAGAAATGAGGAAAGTGACTATGTTTTAGTTGATTGGCGAAAGATTTTAGTTAAGAAGTTACAAGAAAGGTTTGTCTTTGTAAATTTGGAACTGAATAAAGTGTAGATTTTGTTTACGAACGGGGTTGGTAGAACTATTAAGTTGACTACGAGAATTACTTTGACATAGTTTTGCAAATAAAAACTTGGTGACTAAAATTGTTGAGGGAACTGTAATGCAGTATAATATTATTTGACAAAGAACTAGTTAGTGAATGGAAGAAACAAAGAACATAAAAAAAATTGAGGTTAAGTAAGGGAATGAACACAGTGAACATACGGTGAACACAGAAAACATGTAAGAAAAAGTTGATGAATAGAGTGAACGTGAAGGGAATATGAACTTAGAGAATATGAAGACATGATAAGGAACATAGGGAATACAAAGAATGAACACTGAACGTGTGAAGAACAAGCTAAGAACATTGAGAACATGAATATTGAGTATAAAAGTTATACAGAGAACATGAAAACATGATAAGGAGAATAGGAATACAAAGAATGAGCAATGGACTTGTGAAGAACATGGAGAATATGACAAAGAATGTAGAAAACATGTAAGTGAAGGTGAAAAACGAAGTGATCTTGTGAGGAACATGAACTTGTAGAGGAACATGAATATTGACAAAGAACACAAAATATGGAAGTTAGCATGAATATTGAGTATAAAAGTTGTAAAGAGAACATGTGATGAACGTGAAAACATAGAAAATATGACTAGAATTTGTAGAGAACATAATGAGACTAAGAGAAAGATTACAGAAAAAATGGAGATACTTGTGAAAATATGAACTGAATGGGACTGTGAACATTTGAAGAACATAGTGTGAACACGGATGAGAATACGAAGAACACAGTGAATATAGAGAAAATATGCAAATACAGGGGGACAAGAGCTGGAGCTCAGTAACTGACTTGATCTTATTTACTACGTCTGAAATATGACTGTTTAAAATTTCAGGGGGATTGGACTGCTAGTAGCGAAAATGTGGTCTCTGTCAAATTTGGGTCTTTAATTGGACTCTGATTAATTTCGATCATGAACTGGACTCTGAATATTTTGGCACAAAGTAGACTCTGGCGAATTTTCGGTATAAACTGGACTCTGATGAAATTTGAGCTTAAAACTGTCTCTGACTAATTTTGCTCTCAAAGTAGACTCTGACGAATTTGCTAGAAAACTGGACTCTGATGAATTTCGATCAAGAACTGGACTCTGATGAAATTTGAGCTTAAAACTGTCTCTGACTAATTTTGCTCTCAAAGTAGACTCTGGCGAATTTCTGTTGATAATTGGACTCTGATGAAATATGAGCTTAAAACTGTCTCTGACTAATTTTGCTCTCAAAGTGGACTCTGTTCATTTTTAGGTATAAAATGGTCTCTGATGAAATATGAGCTAAAACGGTCTCTGACTAATTTCGGTCTGTACAGGTGAAATAGCCGTAAATGGATATAAAACTAAATGTTATGGATAAGTTGTCTGTTTTCCTTAACAAAACATCTAAGACAATATTCTCTGAAAATGGTCCTTTTACAAATTCGGTCATAAACATATAAATAAACTTCTATGATTTGAAACTCTGAAAATAGCTGTAAGGAAATAGGAGGAGAGAGAGAGAGAGAGAGGGACGGTCCAGATATTATTATGGAGAAGATAAGATACGATTACCGAGGTGACCTGAAGGCCGTGTCTGGCTGACGTCTAAAGTAAACACAGGTGAGGCGACAGATTGCGAGGTAAGGGGGGAGGGAAGGGGGTGTGAGGTACGAGTGGGAGACGCAGGGGGAGGGAAAGGTGAGGGAGGGGGATGGCTGTGAAATGATTCAGATATACTAGTTTCTAAGTAAGAATCCAACTTAAACATATACAGCCTAAATATCTGTTTTATTATGGGTAGGAACTCTGAAAAAAAATTCTCCCATAAGAACTTTTTAACAAACTCGTATGACATTATTTACATCATAAGAAACCTTAACAAACTTCTAAGTCTCGGAAATTATTTTCATCATAAGAAATCCTTACTTCTAAAATCTGTGACTGACAAAATTTACCTGAAAACCCTGGCAACGCACAGGTACCTTTTCGCCCCAAAAAAAAGGTACCTGTGGCGTGTACAGTCCACATGGGTCCTCTCCCCCCCCAATAAAAAAGGTACCTGTGGCGTGTACAGTCCACAGGGGTCCTCTCCCCCCCAAAAAAATGGGGACCTGTGGCGTGTCATCCCTACTACTGTGATGATGGCGAGTAGTGAGGTAGTGATGATGATAGTGAAGTGTGGTAGTGATGATGATGGTGAGTAGTGTGGTAGTGATGATGATAGTGAGTAGTGAGGTAGTGATGATGATGGTGAGTAGTGTGATAGTGTGGTAGTGATGATGATGGTGAGGAGTGTGGTAGTGATGATGATAGTGAGGTAGTGATGATGATGGTGAGAAGTAATGATAGTGAGTAGTGTGGTAGTGATGATGATGGTGAGTAGTGATGATGATAGCGAATAGTGTGGTAGTGATGATGATGGTGAGTAGTGTGGTAGTGATGATGATAGTGAGTAGTGATGATGATGGTGAGAAGTGATGATAGTGAGTAGTGTGATAGTGATGATGATGATAGTGAATAGTGTGGTAGTGATGATGATGGTGAGTAGTGTGGTAGTGATTATGATAGTGAGGTAGTGATGATGATGGTGAGTAGTGATGATGATGGTGAGTAGTGTGGTAGTGATAATGATAGTGAATAGTGTGGTAGTGATGATGATGGTGAGTAGTGTGGTAGTGATGATGATAGTGAGTAGTGTGGTAGTGATGATGATAGTGAGTAGTGATGGTGTTCCTAAGTAGGGTGGTAGTGATGTTGATGGTGAGTAGTGATAGAAGTGATGATAGTGAGTAGTGTGGTAGTGATGATGATGGTGAGTAGTGTGGTAGTGATGATGATAGTGAGTAGTGAGGTAGTAATGATGATGGTGAGTAGTGTGGTAGTGATGATGATGGTGAGTAGTATGGTAGTGATGAGAGTGAGTAGTGAGGTAGTGATGATGATGGTGAGAAGTGATGATAGTGAGTATTGTTGTAGTGATGATGATGGTGAGTAGTGATGATGATAGTGAATAGTGTGGTAATGATGATGATTTTGAGTAGTGTGGTAGTGATGATGATAGTGAGTAGTGAGGTAGTGATGCTGATAGTGAGAAATGATGATAGTGAGTATTGTAGTAGTGATGATGGTGAGTAGTGAGGTAGTGATGATGATAGTGAATAGTGTGGTAGTGATGATGATGGTGAGTAGTGTGGTAGTGATGATGATAGTGAGGTAGTGATGGTGAGTAGTGAGGTAGTGATGATGATGGTTAGTAGTGTGGTAGTGATGATGATAGTGAATAGTGTGGTAGTGATGATGATGGTGAGTAGTGAGGTTGTGATGATGATGGTGAGTAGTGATGGTGATAGTGAGAAGTGATAGAAGACATGATAGTGAGAAGTGTGGTAGTGATGATGATGGTAAGTAGTGAGGTAGTGATAGTGTTGCTATGTAGTGTGGTAGTGATGTTGATGAGTATTGTGGTAGTAATGATGATGGTGAGTAGTGAGGTAGTGATGATGATGGTGAGTAGTGTGGTAGTGATGATGATAGTGAGTAGTGAGGTAGTGATGATGATGGTGAGTAGTGTGATAGTGTGGTAGTGATGATGATGGTGAGGAGTGTGGTAGTGATGATGATAGTGAGGTAGTGATGATGATGGTGAGAAGTAATGATAGTGAGTAGTGTGGTAGTGATGATGATGGTGAGTAGTGATGATGATAGCGAATAGTGTGGTAGTGATGATGATGGTGAGTAGTGTGGTAGTGATGATGATAGTGAGTAGTGATGATGATGGTGAGAAGTGATGATAGTGAGTAGTGTGATAGTGATGATGATGGTGAGTAGTGATGATGATAGTGAATAGTGTGGTAGTGATGATGATGGTGAGTAGTGTGGTAGTGATTATGATAGTGAGGTAGTGATGATGATGGTGAGTAGTGAGGTAGTGATGATGATGGTGAGTAGTGTGGTAGTGATAATGATAGTGAATAGTGTGGTAGTGATGATGATGGTGAGTAGTGTGGTAGTGATGATGATAGTGAGTAGTGTGGTAGTGATGATGATAGTGAGTAGTGATGGTGTTCCTAAGTAGTGTGGTAGTGATGTTGATGGTGAGTAGTGATAGTTTTGATGATAGTGAGTAGTGTGGTAGTGATGATGATGGTGAGTAGTGTGGTAGTGATGATGATAGTGAGTAGTGAGGTAGTAATGATGATGGTGAGTAGTGTGGTAGTGATGATGATGGTGAGTAGTATGGTAGTGATGAGAGTGAGTAGTGAGGTAGTGATGATGATGGTGAGAAGTGATGATAGTGAGTATTGTTGTAGTGATGATGATGGTGAGTAGTGATGATGATAGTGAATAGTGTGGTAATGATGATGATTTTGAGTAGTGTGGTAGTGATGATGATAGTGAGTAGTGAGGTAGTGATGCTGATAGTGAGAAATGATGATAGTGAGTATTGTAGTAGTGATGATGGTGAGTAGTGAGGTAGTGATGATGATAGTGAATAGTGTGGTAGTGATGATGATGGTGAGGTAGTGATGGTGAGTAGTGAGGTAGTGATGATGATGGTTAGTAGTGTGGTAGTGATGATGATAGTGAATAGTGTGGTAGTGATGATGATGGTGAGTAGTGAGGTTGTGATGATGATGGTGAGTAGTGATGGTGATAGTGAGAAGTGATAGAAGACATGATAGTGAGAAGTGTGGTAGTGATGATGATGGTAAGTAGTGAGGTAGTGATAGTGTTGCTATGTAGTGTGGTAGTGATGTTGATGATGAGTATTGTGGTAGTAATGATGATGGTGAGTAGTGAGGTAGTGATGATGATGGTGAGTAGTGTGGTAGTGATGATGATAGTGAGTAGTGAGGTAGTGATGATGATGGTGAGTAGTGTGATAGTGTGGTAGTGATGATGATGGTGAGGAGTGTGGTAGTGATGATGATAGTGAGGTAGTGATGATGATGGTGAGAAGTAATGATAGTGAGTAGTGTGGTAGTGATGATGATGGTGAGTAGTGATGATGATAGCGAATAGTGTGGTAGTGATGATGATGGTGAGTAGTGTGGTAGTGATGATGATAGTGAGTAGTGATGATGATAATGAGAAGTGATGATAGTGAGTAGTGTGATAGTGATGATGATGGTGAGTAGTGATGAGTGATAGTGAATAGTGTGGTAGTGATGATGATGGTGAGTAGTGTGGTAGTGATTATGATAGTGAGGTAGTGATGATGATGGTGAGTAGTGAGGTAGTGATGATGATGGTGAGTAGTGTGGTAGTGATAATGATAGTGAATAGTGTGGTAGTGATGATGATGGTGAGTAGTGTGGTAGTGATGATGATAGTGAGTAGTGTGGTAGTGATGATGATAGTGAGTAGTGATGGTGTTCCTAAGTAGGGTGGTAGTGATGTTGATGGTGAGTAGTGATAGAAGTGATGATAGTGAGTAGTGTGGTAGTGATGATGATGGTGAGTAGTGTGGTAGTGATGATGATAGTGAGTAGTGAGGTAGTAATGATGATGGTGAGTAGTGTGGTAGTGATGATGATGGTGAGTAGTATGGTAGTGATGAGAGTGAGTAGTGAGGTAGTGATGATGATGGTGAGAAGTGATGATAGTGAGTATTGTTGTAGTGATGATGATGGTGAGTAGTGATGATGATAGTGAATAGTGTGGTAATGATGATGATTTTGAGTAGTGTGGTAGTGATGATGATAGTGAGTAGTGAGGTAGTGATGCTGATAGTGAGAAATGATGATAGTGAGTATTGTAGTAGTGATGATGGTGAGTAGTGAGGTAGTGATGATGATAGTGAATAGTGTGGTAGTGATGATGATGGTGAGTAGTGTGGTAGTGATGATGATAGTGAGGTAGTGATGGTGAGTAGTGAGGTAGTGATGATGATGGTTAGTAGTGTGGTAGTGATGATGATAGTGAATAGTGTGGTAGTGATGATGATGGTGAGTAGTGAGGTTGTGATGATGATGGTGAGTAGTGAGGTAGTGATGGTGATAGTGAGAAGTGATAGAAGACATGATAGTGAGAAGTGTGGTAGTGATGATGATGGTAAGTAGTGAGGTAGTGATAGTGTTGCTATGTAGTGTGGTAGTGATGTTGATGATGAGTATTGTGGTAGTAATGATGATGGTGAGTATTGTGGTAGTGATGATGATGGTGAGTATTGTGGTAGTGATGATGATGGTGAGTAGTGAGGTAATGATGATGGTGAGTAGTGTGGTAGTGATGATGGTGAGTAGTGATGATGATGGTGAGGTAGTGATCATGGTGAGGTAGTGATGATGATGGTGAGGTAGTGATGATGATTGTGAGTAGTGATGATAATGAGTAGTGTGGTAGTGATGGTGAGTAGTGAGGTAATGATGATGATGGTGAGTAGAGAGGTAGTGATGATGATGGTGAGTAGTGAGGTAATGATGATGATGGTGAGTAGAGGTAGAGAGGTAGTGATGATGATGGTGAGGTAGTGATGATGATGGTAGGTAATGATGATGATGGTGAGTAGAGAGGTAGTGATGATGATGGTGAGAAGTGAGGTAATGATGATGATGGTGAGTAGAGAGGTAGTGATGATGATGGTGAGGTAGTGATGATGATAGTGAGTAGTGAGGTAGTGATGATGGTGAGTAGTGTGGTAGTGATGGTGAGTAGTGAGGTAATGATGATGATGGTGAGTAGAGAGGTAGTGATGATGATGGTGAGGTAGTGATGATGATGGTGAGTAGTGAGGTAATGATGATGAAGGTGAGTAGAGGTAGAGAGGTAGTGATGATGATGGTGAGGTAGTGATGATGATGGTGAGTAGTGTGGTAGTGATGATGATAGTGGGTAGTGATGATGATAGTGAATAGTGTGGTAGTGATGATGATGGTGAGTAATGAGGTAGTGATGATGATGGTGAGTAGTGTGGTAGTGATGATGATAGTGAGTAGTGTGGTAGTGATGATGATGGTGAGTAGTGAGGTAGTGATGGTGTTCCTAAGTAGGGTGGTAGTGATGTTGATGGTGAGTAGTGATAGAAGTGATGATAGTGAGTAGTGTGGTAGTGATGGTGAGTAGTGTGGTAGTGATGATGATAGTGAGTAGTGAGGTAGTGATGATGATGGTGAGTAGTGTGGTAGTGATGATGATGGTGAGTAGTATGGTAGTGATGATAGTGAGTAGTGAGGTAGTGATGATGACGGTGAGAAGTGATGATAGTGAGTATTGTTGTAGTGATGATGATGGTGAGTAGTGATGATGATAGTGAATAGTGTGGTAATGATGATGATTTTGAGTAGTGTGGTAGTGATGATGATAGTGAGTAGTGAGGTAGTGATGCTGATAGTGAGTAGTGTGGTAGTGATGATGGTGAGGAAGTGATGATGATAGTGAATAGTGTGGTAGTGATGATGATGGTGAGTAGTGTGGTAGTGATGATGATAGTGAGTAGTGAGGTAGTGATGATGATGGTGAGTAGTGAGGTAGTGATGATGATGGTGAGTAGTGTGGTAGTGATGATAATAGTTAATAGTGTGGTAGTGATGATGATGGTGAGTAGTGAGGTAGTGATGATGATGGTGAGTAGTGAGGTAGTGATGGTGTTGCTATGTAGTGTGGTAGTGATGATGATGATGAGTATTGTGGTAGTGATGATGATGGTGAGTATTGTGGTAGTGATGATGATGGTGAGCAGTGAGGTAATGATGATGGTGAGTAGTGTGGTAGTGATGATGGTGAGTAGTGAGATAGTGATGATGATGGTGAGGTAGTGATCATGGTGAGGTAGTGATGATGGTGAGGTAGTGATGATGATAATGAAGTAGTGATGATGATGGATGATGAGGTAGTGATGATGATTGTGAGTAGTGAGGTAGTGATGATGGTGAGTAGTGTGGTAGTGATGGTGAGTAGTGACGTAATGATGATGATGGTGAGTAGAGAGGTAGTGATGATGATGGTGAGGTAGTGATGATGATGGTGAGTAGTAAGGTAATGATGATGATGGTGAGTAGAGGTAGTGATGATGATGGTGAGGTAGTGATGATGATGGTGAGTAGTGAGGTAATGATGATGATGGTGAGTAGAGAGGTAGTGATGATGATGGTGAGGTAGTGATGATGATGGTGAGTAGTGAGGTAATGATGATGATGGTAAGTAGAGAGGTAGTGATGATGATGGTGAGAAGTGATGATAGTGAGTATTGTTGTAGTGATGATGATGGTGAGTAGTGATGATGATAGTGAATAGTGTGATAATGATGATGATTTTGAGTAGTGTGGTAGTGATGATGATAGTGAGTAGTGAGGTAGTGATGCTGATAGTGAGAAATGATGATAGTGAGTAGTATAGTAGTGATGATGGTGAGTAGTGAGGTAGTGATGATGATAGTGAATAGTGTGGTAGTGATGATGATGGTGAGTAGTGTATTAGTGATGATGATAGTGAGTAGTGAGGTAGTGATGATTATGGTGAGTAGTTAGGTAGTGATGATGATGGTGAGTAGTGTGGTAGTGATGATGATAGTGAATAGTGTGGTAGGGATGAAGATGGTGAGTATTGTGGTAGTGATGATGATGGTGAGTAGTGAGGTAGTGATGGTGATAGTGAGAAGTGATAGAAGACATGATAGTGAGAAGTGTGGTAGTGATGATGATGGTGAGTAGTGAGATAGTGATGGTGTTGCTATGTAGTGTGGTAGTGATGTTGATGATGAGTATTGTGGTAGTGATGATGATGGTGAGTATTGTGGTAGTGAAGATGATGGTGAGTATTGTGGTAGTGATGATGATGGTGAGTAGTGAGGTAATGATGATGGTGAGTAGTGTGGTAGTGATGATGGTGAGTAGTGAGGTAGTGATGATGATGGTGAGGTAGTGATCATGGTGAGGTAGTGATGATGGTGAGGTAGTGATCATGGTGAGGTAGTGATGATGGTGAGGTAGTGATCATGGTGAGGTAGTGATGATGGTAAGGTAGTGATGATGATGGTGAGGTAGTGATGATGATGGTGAGGTAGTGATGATGATTGTGAGTAGTGAGGTGGTGATGATGGTGAGTAGTGTGGTAGTGATGGTGAGTAGTGAGGTAATGATGATGATGGTGAGTAGAGAGGTAGTGATGATGATGGTGAGGTAGTGATGATGATGGTGAGTAGTGAGGTAATGATGATGATGGTGAGTAGAGGTAGAGAGGTAATGATGATGATGGTGAGGTAGTGAGGTAATGATGATGGTGGTGAGTAGAGAGGTAGTAATGATGATGGTGAGGTAGTGATGATGATGGTGAGTAGTGAGGTAATGATGATGATGGTGGGAAGTGTGGTAATGATAATGATGGTGAGTAGAGAGGTACTGATGATGATGGTGAGGTAGTGATGATGATGGTGAGTAGTGAGGTAGTGATGATGGTGAGTAGTGTGGTAGTGATGGTGAGTAGTGAGGTAATGATGATGATGGTGAGTAGAGAGGTAGTGATGATGATGGTGAGGTAGTGATGATGGTGAGTAGTGAGGTAATGATGATGATGGTGAGTAGAGGTAGAGAGGTAGTGATGATGATGGTGAGGTAGTGATGATGATGGTGAGTAGTGAGGTAATGATGATGATGGTGAGTAGAGAGGTAGTGATGATGATGATGAGAAGTGATAGAAGTGATGATTGTGAATAGTGTGGTAGTGATGATGATGGTGAGTAGTGAGGTAGTGATGATGATAGTGAATAGTGTGGTAGTGATGATGATGGTGAGTAGTGATAGTGATTATGATAGTGAGGTAGTGATGATGATGGTGAGTAGTGAGGTAGTGATGATGATGGTGAGTAGTGTGGTAGTGATAATGATAGTGAATAGTGTGGTAGTGATGATGATGGTGAGTAGTGAGGTAGTGATGATGATGGTGAGTAGTGTGGTAGTGATGATGATAGTGAGTAGTGTGGTAGTGATGATGATGGTGAGTAGTGAGGTAGTGATGGTGTTCCTAAGTAGGGTGGTAGTGATGTTGATGGTGAGTAGTGATAGAAGTGATGATAGTGAGTAGTGTGGTAGTGATGATGATGGTGACTAGTGTGGTAGTGATGATGATAGTGAGTAGTGAGGTAGTAATGATGGTGAGTAGTGTGGTAGTGATGATGATGGTGAGTAGTATGGTAGTGATGATAGTGAGTAGTGAGGTAGTGATGATGATGGTGAGAAGTGATGATAGTGAGTATTGTTGTAGTGATGATGATGGTGAGTAGTGATGATGATAGTGAATAGTGTGGTAATGATGATGATTTTGAGTAGTGTGGTAGTGATGATGATAGTGAGTAGTGAGGTAGTGATGCTGATACTGATAAATGATGATAGTGAGTAGTGTAGTAGTGATGATGGTGAGTAGTGAGGTAGTGATGATGATAGTGAATAGTGTGGTAGTGATGATGATGGTGAGTAGTGTGGTAGTGATGATGATAGTGAGTAGTGAGTTAGTGATGATGATGGTGAGTAGTGAGGTAGTGATGATGATGGTTAGTAGTGTGGTAGTGATGATGATAGTGAATAGTGTGGTAGTGATGATGATGGTGAGTAGTGAGGTTGTGATGATGATGGTGAGTAGTGAGGTAGTGATGGTGATAGTGAGAAGTGATAAAAGACATGATAGTGAGAAGTGTGGTAGTGATGATGATGGTAAGTAGTGAGGTAGTGATGGTGTTGCTATGTAGTGTGGTAGTGATGATGATGATGAGTATTGTGGTAGTAATGATGATGGTGAGTATTGTGGTAGTGATGATGATGGTGAGTATTGTGGTAGTGATGATGATGGTGAGTAGTGAGGTAATGATGATGGTGAGTAGTGTGGTAGTGATGATGGTGAGTAGTGAGGTAGTGATGATGATGGTGAGGTAGTGATCATGGTGAGGTAGTGATGATGATGGTGAGGTAGTGATGATGATTGTGAGTAGTGAGGTAGTGATGATAATGAGTAGTGTGGTAGTGATGGTGAGTAGTGAGGTAATGATGATGATGGTGAGTAGAGAGGTAGTGATGATGATGGTGAGTAGTGAGGTAATGATGATGATGGTGAGTAGAGGTAGAGAGGTAGTGATGATGATGGTGAGGTAGTGATGATGATGGTAGGTAATGAGGTAATGATGATGATGGTGAGTAGAGAGGTAGTGATGATGATGGTGAGGTAGTGATGATGATGGTGAGTAGTGAGGTAATGATGATGATGGTGAGTAGAGAGGTAGTGATGATGATGGTGAGAAGTGAGGTAATGATGATGATGGTGAGTAGAGAGGTAGTGATGATGATGGTGAGGTAGTGATGATGATGGTGAGTAGTGAGGTAGTGATGATGGTGAGTAGTGTGGTAGTGATGGTGAGTAGTGAGGTAATGATGATGATGGTGAGTAGAGAGGTAGTGATGATGATGGTGAGGTAGTGATGATGATGGTGAGTAGTGAGGTAATGATGATGATGGTGAGTAGAGGTAGAGAGGTAGTGATGATGATGGTGAGGTAGTGATGATGATGGTGAGGTAGTGATGATGATGGTGAGTAGTGTGGTAGTGATAATGATAGTGAATAGTGTGGTAGTGATGATGATGGTGAGTAGTGTTGTAGTGATGATGATAGTGGGTAGTGATGATGATAGTGAATAGTGTGGTAGTGATGATGATGGTGAGTAATGAGGTAGTGATGATGATGGTGAGTAGTGTGGTAGTGATGATGATAGTGAGTAGTGTGGTAGTGATGATGATGGTGAGTAGTGAGGTAGTGATGGTGTTCCTAAGTAGGGTGGTAGTGATGTTGATGGTGAGTAGTGAAAGAAGTGATGATAGTGAGTAGTGTGGTAGTGATGGTGAGTAGTGTGGTAGTGATGATGATAGTGAGTAGTGAGGTAGTGATGATGATGGTGAGTAGTGTGGTAGTGATGATGATGGTGAGTAGTATGGTAGTGATGATAATGAGTAGTGAGGTAGTGAAGATGATGATGGTGAGTAGTGTGGTAGTGATGATGATAGTTAATAGTGTGGTAGTGATGATGATGGTGAGTAGTGATGATGATAGTGAATAGTGTGGTAATGATGATGATTTTGAGTAGTGTGGTAGTGATGATGATAGTGAGTAGTGAGGTAGTGATGCTGACAGTGAGTAGTGTGGTAGTGATGATGGTGAGGTAGTGATGATGATAGTGAATAGTGTGGTAGTGATGATGATGGTGAGTAGTGTGGTAGTGATGATGACAGTGAGTAGTGAGGTAGTGATGATGATGGTGAGTAGTGAGGTAGTGATGATGATGA
Organism: Procambarus clarkii; assembly: GCF_020424385.1. Taxonomy (NCBI): domain Eukaryota; kingdom Metazoa; phylum Arthropoda; class Malacostraca; order Decapoda; family Cambaridae; genus Procambarus; species Procambarus clarkii. The sequence continues at coordinate 100,873 of NW_025555953.1, forward strand.
TGGTGAGTAGTGTGGTAGTGATGATGATAGTTAATAGTGTGGTAGTGATGATGATGGTGAGTAGTGAGGTAGTGATGATGATGGTGAGTAGTGAGGTAGTGATGGTGTTGCTATGTAGTGTGGTAGTGATGATGATGAGTATTGTGGTAGTGATGATGATGGTGAGTATTGTGGTAGTGATGATGATGGTGAGCAGTGAGGTAATGATGATGGTGAGTAGTGTGGTAGTGATGATGGTGAGTAGTGAGATAGTGATGATGATGGTGAGGTAGTGATCATGGTGAGGTAGTGATGATGGTGAGGTAGTGATGATGATAATGAGGTAGTGATGATGATGGATGATGAGGGTAGTGATGATGATTGTGAGTAGTGAGGTAGTGATGATGGTGAGTAGTGTGGTAGTGATGGTGAGTAGTGACGTAATGATGATGATGGTGAGTAGAGAGGTAGTGATGATGATGGTGAGGTAGTGATGATGATGGTGAGTAGTAAGGTAATGATGATGATGGTGAGTAGAGGTAGTGATGATGATGGTGAGGTAGTGATGATGATGGTGAGTAGTGAGGTAATGATGATGATGGTGAGTAGAGAGGTAGTGATGATGATGGTGAGGTAGTGATGATGGTGAGTAGTGAGGTAATGATGATGATGGTGAGTAGAGAGGTAGTGATGATGATGGTGAGAAGTGATGATAGTGAGTATTGTTGTAGTGATGATGATGGTGAGTAGTGATGATGATAGTGAATAGTGTGGTAATGATGATGATTTTGAGTAGTGTGGTAGTGATGATGATAGTGAGTAGTGAGGTAGTGATGCTGATAGTGAGAAATGATGATAGTGAGTAGTATAGTAGTGATGATGGTGAGTAGTGAGGTAGTGATGATGATAGTGAATAGTGTGGTAGTGATGATGATGGTGAGTAGTGTATTAGTGATGATGATAGTGAGTAGTGAGGTAGTGATGATGATGGTGAGTAGTGAGGTAGTGATGATGATGGTGAGTAGTGTGGTAGTGATGATGATAGTGAATCGTGTGGTAGTGATGAAGATGGTGAGTATTGTGGTAGTGATGATGATGGTGAGTAGTGAGGTAGTGATGGTGATAGTGAGAAGTGATAGAAGACATGATAGTGAGAAGTGTGGTAGTGATGATGATGTTGAGTAGTGAGATAGTGATGGTGTTGCTATGTAGTGTGGTAGTGATGTTGATGATGAGTATTGTGGTAGTGATGATGATGGTGAGTATTGTGGTAGTGATGATGATGGTGAGTATTGTGGTAGTGATGATGATGGTGAGTAGTGAGGTAATGATGATGGTGAGTAGTGTGGTAGTGATGATGGTGAGTAGTGAGGTAGTGATGATGATGGTGAGGTAGTGATCATGGTGAGGTAGTGATGATGGTGAGGTAGTGATCATGGTGAGGTAGTGATGATGGTGAGGTAGTGATGATGATGGTGAGGTAGTGATGATGATGGTGAGGTAGTGATGATGATTGTGAGTAGTGAGGTGGTGATGATGGTGAGTAGTGTGGTAGTGATGGTGAGTAGTGAGGTAATGATGATGATGGTGAGTAGAGAGGTAGTGATGATGATGGTGAGGTAGTGATGATGATGGTGAGTAGTGAGGTAATGATGATGATGGTGAGTAGAGGTAGAGAGGTAATGATGATGATGGTGAGGTAGTGAGGTAATGATGATGGTGGTGAGTAGAGAGGTAGTAATGATGATGGTGAGGTAGTGATGATGATGGTGAGTAGTGAGGTAATGATGATGATGGTGGGAAGTGAGGTAATGATGATGATGGTGGAGTAGAGAGGTATGATGATGATGGTGAGGTAGTGATGATGATGGTGAGTAGTGAGGTAGTGATGATGGTGAGTAGTGTGGTAGTGATGGTGAGTAGTGAGGTAATGATGATGATGGTGAGTAGAGAGGTAGTGATGATGATGGTGAGGTAGTGATGATGATGGTGAGTAGTGAGGTAATGATGATGATGGTGAGTAGAGGTAGAGAGGTAGTGATGATGATGGTGAGGTAGTGATGATGATGGTGAGTAGTGAGGTAATGATGATGATGGTGAGCAGAGAGGTAGTGATGATGATGGTGAGAAGTGATAGAAGTGATGATTGTGAATAGTGTGGTATTGATGATGATGGTGAGTAGTGAGGTAGTGATGATGATAGTGAATAGTGTGGTAGTGATGATGATGGTGAGTAGAGTGATAGTGATTATGATAGTGAGGTAGTGATGATGATGGTGAGTAGTGAGGTAGTGATGATGATGGTGAGTAGTGTGGTAGTGATAATGATAGTGAATAGTGTGGTAGTGATGATGATGGTGAGTAGTGTGGTAGTGATGATGATAGTGAGTAGTGTGGTAGTGATGATGATAGTGAATAGTGTGGTAGTGATGATGATGGTGAGTAGTGAGGTAGTGATGATGATGGTGAATAGTGTGGTAGTGATGATGATAGTGAGTAGTGTGGTAGTGATGATGATGGTGAGTAGTGAGGTAGTGATGGTGTTCCTAAGTAGGGTGGTAGTGATGTTGATGGTGAGTAGTGATAGAAGTGATGATAGTGAGTAGTGTGGTAGTGATGATGATGGTGAGTAGTGATGATGATAGTGAATAGTGTGGTAATGATGATGATTTTGAGTAGTGTGGTGATGATGAGAGTAGTGATGATGATAGTGAGTAGTGAGGTAGTGATGATGATGGTGAGTAATGTGGTAGTGATTGGTAGTGATGATGATGGTGAGTAGTATGGTAGTGATGATAGTGAGTAGTGAGGTAGTGATGATGACGGTGAGAAGTGATGATAGTGAGTATTGTTGTAGTGATGATGATGGTGAGTAGTGATGATGATAGTGAATAGTGTGGTAATGATGATGATTTTGAGTAGTGTGGTAGTGATGATGATAGTGAGCAGTGAGGTAGTGATGCTGATAGTGAGAAATGATGATAGTGAGTAGTGTGGTAGTGATGATGGTGAGTAGTGAGGTAGTGATGATGATAGTGAATAGTGTGGTAGTGATGATGATGGTGAGTAGTGTGGTAGTGATGATGATAGTGAGTAGTGATGATGATGGTGAGTAGTGAGGTAGTGATGATGATGGTGAGTAGTGTGGTAGTGATGATGATAGTTAATAGTGTGGTAGTGATGATGATGGTGAGTAGTGTGGTAGTGATGATGATAGTGAGTAGTGTGGTAGTGATGATGATAGTGAATAGTGTGGTAGTGATGATGATGGTGAGTAGTGAGGTAGTGATGATGATGGTGAGTAGTGTGGTAGTGATGATGATAGTGAGTAGTGTGGTAGTGATGATGATGGTGAGTAGTGAGGTAGTGATGGTGTTCCTAAGTAGGGTGGTAGTGATGTTGATGGTGAGTAGTGATAAAAGTGATGATAGTGAGTAGTGTGGTAGTGATGATGATGGTGAGTAGTGTGGTAGTGATGATGATAGTGAGTAGTGAGGTAGTGATGATGATGGTGAGTAGTGTGGTAGTGATGATGATGGTGAGTAGTATGGTAGTGATGATAGTGAGTAGTGAGGTAGTGATGATGATGGTGAGAAGTGATGATAGTGAGTATTGTTGTAGTGATGATGATGGTGAGTAGTGATGATGATAGTGAATAGTGTGGTAATGATGATGATTTTGAGTAGTGTGTTAGTGATGATGATAGTGAGTAGTGAGGTAGTGATGCTGATAGTGAGAAATGATGATAGTGAGTAGTATAGTAGTGATGATGGTGAGTAGTGAGGTAGTGATGATGATAGTGAATAGTGTGGTAGTGATGATGATGGTGAGTAGTGTATTAGTGATGATAGTGAGTAGTGAGGTAGTGATGATGATGGTGAGTAGTGAGGTAGTGATGATGATGGTGAGTAGTGTGGTAGTGATGATGATAGTGAATAGTGTGGTAGTGATGAAGATGGTGAGTATTGTGGTAGTGATGATGATGGTGAGTAGTGAGGTAGTGATGGTGATAGTGAGAAGTGATAGAAGACATGATAGTGAGAAGTGTGGTAGTGATGATGATGGTGAGTAGTGAGATAGTGATGGTGTTGCTATGTAGTGTGGTAGTGATGTTGATGATGAGTATTGTGGTAGTGATGATGATGGTGAGTATTGTGGTAGTGATGATGATGGTGAGTATTGTGGTAGTGATGATGATGGTGAGTAGTGAGGTAATGATGATGGTGAGTAGTGTGGTAGTGATGATGGTGAGTAGTGAGGTAGTGATGATGATGGTGAGGTAGTGATCATGGTGAGGTAGTGATCATGGTGAGGTAGTGATGATGGTGAGGTAGTGATGATGGTGAGGTAGTGATGATGATAGTGAGGTAGTGATGATGATGGTGAGGAAATGATGATGATTGTGAGTAGTGAGGTGGTGATGATGGTGAGTAGTGTGGTAGTGATGGTGAGTAGTGAGGTAATGATGATGATGGTGAGTAGAGAGGTAGTGATGATGATGGTGAGGTAGTGATGATGATGGTGAGTAGTGAGGTAATGATGATGATGGTGAGTAGAGGTAGAGAGGTAATGATGATGATGGTGAGGTAGTGATGATGATGGTAAGTAGTGAGGTAATGATGATGATGGTGAGTAGAGAGGTAGTAATGATGATGGTGAGGTAGTGATGATGATGGTGAGTAGTGAGGTAATGATGATGATGGTGAGTAGAGAGGTAGTGATGATGATGGTGAGAAGTGAGGTAATGATGATGATAGTGAGTAGAGAGGTAGTGATGATGATGGTGAGGTAGTGATGATGATGGTGAGTAGTGAGGTAGTGATGATGGTGAGTAGTGTGGTAGTGATGGTGAGTAGTGAGGTAATGATGATCATGGTGAGTAGAGAGGTAGTGATGATGATGGTGAGTAGTGAGGTATTGATGATGATGGTGAGTAGAGGTAGAGAGGTAGTGATGATGATGGTGAGGTAGTGATGATGATGGTGAGTAGTGAGGTAATGATGATGATGGTGAGTAGAGAAGTAGTGATGATGATGGTGAGAAGTGATAGAAGTGATGATTGTGAGTAGTGTGGTAGTGATGATGATGGTGAGTAGTGAGGTAGTGATGATGATGGTGAGTAGTGTGGTAGTGATAATGATAGTGAATAGTGTGGTAGTGATGATGATGGTGAGTAGTGTGGTAGTGGTGATGATAGTGAGTAGTGTGGTAGTGATGATGATAGTGAATAGTGTGGTAGTGATGATGATGGTGAGTAGTGAGGTAGTGATGATGATGGTGAGTAGTGTGGTAGTGATTATGATAGTGAGGTAGTGATGATGATAATGAGTAGTGAGGTAGTGATGATGATGGTGAGTAGTGTGGTAGTGATAATGATAGTGAATAGTGTGGTAGTGATGATGATGGTGAGTAGTGTGGTAGTGGTGATGATAGTGAGTAGTGTGGTAGTGATGATGATAGTGAATAGTGTGGTAGTGATGATGATGGTGAGTAGTGAGGTAGTGATGATGATGGTGAGTAGTGTGGTAGTGATTATGATAGTGAGTAGTGTGGTAGTGATGATGATGGTGAGTAGTGAGGTAGTGATGGTGTTCCTAAGTAGGGTGGTAGTGATGTTGATGGTGAGTAGTGATAGAAGTGATGATAGTGAGTAGTGTGGTAGTGATGATGATGGTGAGTAGTGATGATGATAGTGAATAGTGTGGTAATGATGATGATTTTGAGTAGTGTGGTGATGATGAGAGTAGTGATGATGATAGTGAGTAGTGAGGTAGTGATGATGATGGTGAGTAATGTGGTAGTGATGATGATGGTGAGTAGTATGGTAGTGATGATAGTGAGTAGTGAGGTAGTGATGATGACGGTGAGAAGTGATGATAGTGAGTATTGTTGTAGTGATGATGATGGTGAGTAGTGTTGATGATAGTGAATAGTGTGGTAATGATGATGATTTTGAGTAGTGTGGTAGTGATGATGATAGTGAGCAGTGAGGTAGTGATGCTGATAGTGAGAAATGATGATAGTGAGTAGTGTGGTAGTGATGATGGTGAGTAGTGAGGTAGTGATGATGATAGTGAATAGTGTGGTAGTGATGATGATGGTGTAGTGTGGTAGTGATGATGATAGTGAGTAGTGATGATGATGGTGAGTAGTGAGGTAGTGATGATGACGGTGAGTAGTGTGGTAGTGATGATGATAGTTAATAATGTGGTAGTGATGATGATGGTGAGTAGTGAGGTAGTGATGATGATGGTGAGTAGTGAGGTAGTGATGGTGATAGTGAGAAGTGATAGAAGACATGATAGTGAGAAGTGTGGTAGTGATGATGATAATGAGTAGTGAGGTAGTGATGGTGTTGCTATGTAGTGTGGTAGTGATGTTGATGATGAGTATTGTGGTAGTGATGATGATGGTGAGTATTGTGGTAGTGATGATGATGGTGAGTAGTGAGGTAATGATGATGGTGAGTAGTGTTTTAGTGATGATGGCGAGTAGTGAGGTAGTGATGATGATGGTGAGGTAGTGATCATGGTGAGGTAGTGATGATGGTGAGGTAGTGATGATGATGGTGAGGTAGTGATGATGATTGTGAGTAATGAGGTAGTGATGATGGTGAGTAGTGTGGTAGTGATGTGGAGTAGTGACGTAATGATGATAAAGGGGGGGGGGGGGGGGGGTTTGGGGGGGTTTTTGGAAAAGGGGGGAAAGGGGGGGTGGGGGGTTTTTAATTTTGGAAGGGGGGTTTTGGGGAAAAAGGGGGAAAGGGGGGAAATTTTTTGGGGTTTAAAGGGGGGGGGGGGAAAAAAAGTTTGGGTTTGGGGAAGGAAGGGGGGGGGGAAAAAAAAAGGGGGGGGGGGGGTTTTGGGGAAGGTTTGGGGGGGGGGGAAAATTTGGGGGGGGTTTTTTTGGGGGTTTTTGGTTAAATTTTGGGGGGTTAAGGGGAAAGTGATGATTGGTTTAAATTTTGAAAAGGGTTTAAAGTAAAGGGGGTTGGATGGGGGGGTTTTTTTTTTAAAAGGGGGGGGGGGTTTTTTTGAGGTTGGGAAAGGGGGGGGGGGAAAAAAAAGGGGTAGGGGGGTTTGGTTTAAAAAATTTTTAAAAAGGGGGGGGGGGGGAAAAAAAGTTGGGTTTTAAGGAAAGGGTGGTGGTTGGGGGTGGGAGGTAGTGATGATGTTAGTGAGTAGTGTGGTAGTGATGATGTTAGTGAAAAGTGAAGTATATATATAGGTAAGGTTAGATTTGGTAAGGTTAGGTTTAATTAGGTTAGATTAGTTTAGGCTAAGAAACTAGGCTATTTTTGTTGAAATAGAGATAGGGCAGTAATTGTTGGTAGCGTGTCTTCTCTGTTCACGTAGCAGAAAATAGGTATCCAGGAGTTAGTTAGGTTAGGTTAGTTTAGGCTAGGAAATAGGCTAGGTTTGTAGAAATAGAAATAGAAGAAGGGCTGTAATTGTAGGTAGCGTTTCCTATCACCGAATACATCTATTCACCTAACAGTAAATAGGTATCCAGGAGTTGGTTACGTTAGCTTAGATTAGGTTATGTTTGTTTTGACTAGGAAATAGGCTAGGTTTGCAGGTTAAGTTAGGTTAGTTTAGGCTAGGTTTGTAGAAATAGAAATAGAAAAGGGGCTGTAATTGTTGGTAGCCTTTCCTATTACCGAATGCTTCTGTTCACCTAGCAGTAAATATGTATCCAGAAGTTAGTAAGCTAGCTACTTGAGGCGTGATGAGTGAGTGAAGGTTAGTCACTAAAAGAACCTTAGTTAGAACCACTAATTGTGGGGGTGTGGGTGTTTGGATATAAGCCTAACATGTGTATGTATAAAGTGCCTGTCTGCCTGTCCCCCGACTCAATGATGTTACAAGTATTGACTAAATGAAGCCTAAGAGGGCATATGCAAGGCCTAAGATGAGTCATTTGTCAGCAGCAACTTGTGCGAGATCAATGGCAGCGGCGGCATCCCAACATTTCTATTTTGGAGCAACAGTAGTAGTAGTAGTAGTAGTAGTAGTAGTAGTAGTAGTAGTAGTAGTAGTAGTCCATTTGTTGTTGGTTAATTTGACTAAATAGTTGCAATAAGTACTATCATTAATAGAGAATTGGCTGCTAAGTGTGAGTATCCTCCGCCTGCCTGCCTGCCGCAGTTACCATTATCTTGACTCACTCACATGTGATTACTTACTACTTGTATACAATAGCAACGGCCATACTACCTACCTATCACCTTGAGAACACTGCGTCTCCTCCCATACATCTGTCAGGTTAAACACCGTTGACTTTGGTTAGTACTTGGATGGGTGACCTGCCTGGGAACACCAACTGCTGCTGCTGTTAGTATACATATTTGGGCAGTCTCTGTGGGTCAGTGTGTGTGTGTGTGTGTGTGCGTGTGTGTGTGTGTGTACAAGAATGTCGCACATGGAAATGTGTACATGCCATTTTAATAATAGTTTACCATCAATGAAGAAAACGTCTACCCATTTGTCAGTCCATTGTCTCTCTCTGCCGGCCGGCCGGCCTACCTACCTGCTAAAACTTGTCCACTTAATATACTGTTGAATATCTATCTCCAGTGATCACTTACCCTTAATTCCTACATTATTAACCAAATGATCTCATTAACAAATCTTTACACATTTCAACCACCTACCTTTCTGCACAATCACAACACAATCAATCACAACAACTAATACACTCAACTCAGTCCCAAACACTTTTCTTATTCCTTCCTCAACACCTCGCCCTATATAACCTATCTGGAAAAATTATGTTTAAATACCTAACTGCCAACTCATCCCCCCTACCTTCCCCTCCCCCCCCTCCCAACAACACTTCCCACGGTAGCTCCTCCGGACCCTCCCCCCCCCCCCACAATGGAGGCCGCCGAACCCCTACCCCCCATTCCGCCCCCTCAATCACCCCCCCCCGGCCCAACACAGAAAATGGCGGCCACAACGCTATATTTAACCAGCCAAAACCTTCGTTCCTTCCCCTACATGCTATTTATTCTTGAAATAAAACGAGGGAAAAAAACAAACCGAATTTTCCTTCCCTAGTAAAACATGTATTTTACAGAACGAGGCCTAAAATAGCACATATTAGATATTGCATTGCTTGTTTACCACTCACAAACTCATTTGGAAACACCACACTAATTATTAAATAATACATACTTTTAAACACACACACACACAGTGTGTGTGTGTGTGTGCGCATAAGAGGCTGGTCCATAAGCTGGAGAGACAGGCAGGTGTAGTTGGTAAGGTGCTCCAGTGGATAAGGGAGTATCTAAGCAATAGGAAGCAGAGAGTTACGGTGAGGGGGTGAGACCTCCGATTGGCGTGAAGTCACCAGTGGAGTCCCACAGGGCTCTGTTCTCGGTCCTATCTTGTTTCTGATATATGTAAATGATCTCCCGGAGGGTATCGATTCATTTCTCTCAATGTTTGCGGACGCTGCTAAAATTATGAGAAGGATTAAAACCGAAGAGGACTGTTTGAGGTTTCAAGAAGACCTAGACAAGCTGAAGGAATGGTCGAACAAATGGTTGTTAGAGTTCAACCCAACCAAATGTAATGTAATGGAGATAGGTGTAGGGAGCAGGAGGCCAGATACAAGGTATTATCTGGGAGAGGAAATTCTTCAGAAGTCAAAGAAGGAAAAAGACTTAGGGGTTGATATCACGCCAGACCTGTCTCCTGCAGCACATATCAAGAGGATAACATCAGCAGCATATGCCAGGCTGGCCAACATACGAACGGCATTCAGAAACTTGTGAAAAGAATCATTCAGAACTTTGTATACCACATAAGTCAGGCCAATCCTGGAGTATGCAGCCCCAGCATGGAGTCCATATCTAGTGAAGGATAAGACTAAACTGGAAAAGGTTCAAAGGTTTGCCACCAGACTAGTACCCGAGCTGAGAGGTATGAGCTACGAGGAGAGACTATGGGAATTTAACCTCACTTCGCTGGAAGACAGAAGAGTTAAGGCGGACATGATCACCACATTCAAGATTCTGAAGGGAATTGATAAGGTAGATAAAGACGGTCTATTTAGCACAAGAGGAACAAGCACAAGGGGACACAGGTGGAAACTGAGTGCCCAAATGAGACACAGAGATATTTGAAAGAACTTTTTTAGTGTCAGAGTGGTTGACAAATGGAATGCATTAGGAAGTGATGTGGTGGAGGCTGACTCCATACACAGTTTCAAGTGTAGATATGATAGAGCCCAATAGGCTCAGGAATCTGTACACCTGTTGATTGACGGTTGAGAGGCGGGACCAAAGAGCCAGAGCTCAACCCCCGCAAACACAACTAGGTGAGTACAACTAGGTGAGTACACACACACACACACACATGTCAGTTAGCCTAAATTCTCCAATATTCATTCATAAAACTGCCTCACGGGACTGCAACCTTATCAAACAAAGCTGTCAGGTATTTCTAACTGTCAACACAAATTAACAACTTCACATCTCAATCATTGCAACTGTTGATAAATAGACACTAACTAACCTTGCTATGAGATATAAATACAAGTGCCAAATTTCAATCAGAAGGCAACTCCAGCGTGGCCTAGTCGGATAGAACATGTTCTTAATCCGGATAGACCTGCGTTCGAGCCTGTCGGAACGGTTGCAAGTACAGGGCACAGATTTCTCTGTGTGTCCCCTCCTGTAGGAGCATCAGATTCGATAGATTCTCTGGATAGCCGAAGATTGATTGACCGACTCCTTGGAATGTGGGGAAGGGTTGAAGTCCGGGGGCCCACTGACCTCGGGCAGGTCTTTCAATCCACTTGGATTTCAGGTGGGGAGAAGGGAGGCAATTTGGGTCGACACAAATAGCTTCCTGGACCCAAAACCCCATGGATACACTCACACGGACACGCACACGGACACTCATGGACATCTGAGTCATGAGTCCATGAGTCCATGGACTCATGGACATTTTATCTGACACGAACCGAAGGTTCGTGTCAGATAAAAGTGTCAGAAGGGAGTTGATAATATAATAAGGTTGTATAATAATAATATAATATAATATATAATAATAATAATAATAATAATATAATATTATAATAATAATAATATAATAATAATAATGTTATACTCAAAATTCTGTCAGTTGAAATGTAACCAATCACAGGCAAGTAGGCCTCTGACGTCATGCCAGACAGAGGAGCATCAAGCATGCTCCCCAGCAGCCTCAGTTATCCTCACAGACTCAGAGTAGAAGGACCTCGGCTAGGCAGATATATACCTTGCTATCTCAGTCAATAAATATATACAGAAGCGACTACTGTGTCTACCTTCTACCCCGAACAAGGCAAACGAATACTGGTAGCAGCAGTGGGACCCAGAAATTTTTTTCTGGAAACAAAAGTTCAAGTACCCAGCATCGCCTCGTGTTCCAGCCGCCACCGCCACCGCCATAAGCCGCCATCCTGCCACCCACGCATCAAATATTGTGCCAGACCGGGGTCCTGCCATCAACCACTACTCCAGGCCAACGTTTCAGAAGTAAGGGTCAATATTTTCCTGTGAGAACGCTCATTCATCAGTGAGGAGGAAGGAAGCTTCCCGCGCCAGCCATTTTTTTGAACCTCGCGCCACCACGTGGGAACCACCTAGTGCACCCACCACCACCACCGCCACCCAAGCTGACAGTATCTAAGCTTTGTGAGTGTTCAAGCTACTGAAATCGTGGTCAATCATCGTCGCAACTATCAACTGAGCATCGTATGTACTGTATTGTTCCTTGAGAATATTTGGTGGACTGCAATTGTTTGACTAGTGTCGCCTCCCCAGGCTCACACGCCTCGCCTCCCTCTAAGCTCACACCTCGCCACCAGCCCCTGCTACATCATTTTGTGTGAACTCCTGCCTCCCAATCGTGTTTCTCCACCGACATCGTCGTAATATCGTCGTCGTCAGAATTTATCTTCGCACTTCCAGCATCAACAGTGTGGGGTCCCTGAGTTTCGCGCCATCGCCGCCAGGAGCGCTGCCATCGCACCAGTTTGTAAACAAGCCCTCACATGGTCCTCTTCACACGTCTGGTCACCGTTTTTCGTTTTGGCCACTGTTATATTGCAAATCCTGCAGCCCTGAGTTAAGTAAATATGAGCTAAGATATCGTGTGCTATGATTTAATGAGGTTTAACGTAAATATATCCAAAATATCTTATGAATTAATCTTTCAGTGACTTGTTAAATATTGGAGCCGGTTTAGTACTCCAGAGGCCCACAGTTTCTCTGAGACATTTCAATATTCCCTGCATATGATTCCATTATTCATTAATTGTTACTAGTGTCATTAGTGAATTCAAAGGTGAGAGAAGTAAGAAATAATTGTTTCTAGCAGTTATATACATTCCTGTGTCCAGTTTATGTGCTACATCCATATTTCTTGCATTGCCACTTGTTGTGTTGAATCTTTTTAATGAAATTTTGCAATTGCACTTCCAGTTTTTATATTCTCAATTGCTGTGCTTAGTCTGGTTTAATTAATTTACATACATCTAATTCCAGTCATTTTTTTAATGAAAGATTGCTAAATTTAGTTTACAATTGCTTGTTCTTAATTATTTTCTTGCCTAGCCCAATTTAATAATTTTATTTCTGCCATTTTTACTTTAGCCAAGTTGATATTTTTTTGTGTTTATTTTTGTGTATACTATTTCTGATGCCAGGTGCACTTAATTATAATCTGCGTTCAAATATTACTTCCACGGCTGTGACAATGCCTACCACTGTTGAAACCCCTTCAGAATCAATGGGAACAGTTGCTCGTCCCAATGGCCAGAGATCAGCTCAGGAAATGGCTATTCCTCTTTTTGCTGGGGAATCGCGTTTATTAGAATCATGGTTTAGTAAGGTTGAAGCGAAAACTGTTGCACGTTTTTCTAAGCCTACTGATGCCGAATACTTAGCAATTGCACGGTCAGCTGTGGACACAACCAAAGGTGATGCACGTTTTGTTGTTGATGAGAAAGCCATTGTTAGCCTCCAGTCTTGGCCTGAATTTAAGGATTTCTTTCGCCGTCGCTTTGTTAATAAAGGAGACCTTGACCCATATAGGTTAGTCAAGAAAATTGCCAATGCCACCATGCAGCCTGGTGAATCGTTTAATGCGTTTACTAGCCGTCTCGATCAGTATCTGTATGCCTTAGTTTCTGCTATGAATAATTCAACTTGGTTAGATAAAGACAATAATCTGTCCCCTGAGGCTATGGCCAAAATGATAGCATTTGGTACTTTAATGCATTTTGCCCCCGAGCATACAAAACCAATCGTTGAGCAACAAAATTTTGGTGTTAAACATGAAATTGGTGAAGTATTTGAGGCTATTAACAATGCCGCAGATAAACTAGCTCCCCGAAGTGCTCAACTGTTGCCACCCTCTGATGCTGTAAATGTAGTCACAAGCTCTCAGCATCCTCCCACAAATTCTCAAAACTCTTGGTCGCAGAAGCGTACCCATGCTCGTAGCCCCCAGTCAAATTCGCCGCCTCATAAAATGCCGAAACGCCATAGTCCACAACCATCCACTCCCTCATGTTGGCATTGTGGTAAGAGTAACCACCTTGCAAGGGACTGTTGGTCCGCCCCTAGATCATCACCTCCTAGACAATTCTCTCGGTCCCCTCATCAATCTAATCATTCTAGGCTTCCATATTGCACGTACCATAAACAAGTTGGTCACCACACTGCGGATTGTAGAGCTAGGCAAAGGACATCTCCACCTCGTAACTCCCATGGTCAGTCTTGGCGAGGCTCACAGCGTCCAAGACATTATCAGAACTCTCGTAATTACAACTCCCAGCCCAGCTATAATGCAACTTCAAATTATAATGCTCAGTCACAGAATGCTGGAGCTCAGAATGTTCACTCCATGTCGTCGGGAAACCCCCAAGGCCATCCGCTAACCAATTCAAGCTAGCCAATCCTAGTGCCCTCCCTGTGTATTCAGTAGCTACCCAAAATAGATTTGGACACTTGACAGAGGAGGACACTGACTCTAGACCAGTTGTAGATGTTGACGGATCCACAGTAAATTTGACACAAACAAGACACAGATATCCCAGACAACATAAGTCAAAAATAGTAACTTGTCCAGTCTCAAGTGATGGTCCCCTTGTATCAGCCATTGTACATGGTAGAGTTTTAAAAGTTTTTCTTGACTCAGGTGCAAAAATTAATATTGTCAAGCCCTCAGCTCTTAGAGACATTGAAAGTAAGCACCCTACTATTTTAAAACAGTCACACATACCTTTTCTAAGTGGTATTTCAGGAAATAAAGTAAAAGTTCAGGGTGAAATTGACCTCCCACTCAAGTTCAATGATGTCACATTGTCTATAACATGTTTAGTTGTTGACATTATTCATTTTCCTGGAGACATTCTCTTAGGTCTGTACACCATGATTGATGAAAATATTGCATTGTTTCCCCATCGTTGGAACATAAGTATCAAAGACCATGTCATACCCTTGTGTAGCATGTATCGACAGGGCCACGAGTTCAACCTTCAATCAGATTATGTTAATTTTGTTGACACCCGCCTTGCAAGCGTAGGTTTGTCAGATCATTGTCGTGGTAGCATACCCGAGAAAACAGGCACTCGATTGAAGCATAGTAGTTGTGCAGTTGTTAAGGAGAATGAGTATCGGGACTTTCTGGAAGGGGACGCCCTAACGGATTCTCGTTGTCTCGCTCGCCTGGCAGCTTCCATCTCTGAAGTCAGTGGTTCCACGGCTACTGACACTGTGTTACACCCTCATTCTCTCACCAGAATAAGAGTTAAGGTTCAGGGAGTGCCTGAGTTGTCGGATGTGATTGCGGAAAGTGAAACATGTAAAGTGAATGGTACATTTGTTGAACCCTCCTGGCACACAGTGCAGGATGGTACTGTCACACTTTTTATCGCAAACACAAGTAATGCCGATATCCATCTCCAGTCTGGTACCCATGTTGTAGATTTTGCCCATTACTCGTTACCGGTGCGAGTTGTGGATGATGTCTCCATGGATCATACTGTTTGTACACTCACACCAGGAGAACAGGGATCTCAGCCAGAGGTGCAAGCGCAACACCTCAGTCCTACTGATTTTCCTGACTCTGTGGCTCAGCTTTTGAAAATTTTGAACAAGAATAGAGCTGTTGTTGCTCTACCAGGAGAAAAATTAGGTCTCACTCCTCTTATTACACATAAAATTCCCCTTGAACAAGGAACTACGCCTATTTATGTACCAGCTTACCGTCTTCCCCATTCTCAGAGAGCAGAAGCAGATAGACTTGTAGAGGAAATGTTACAGAGTGATGTAATTGAATCAAGTAATTCGCCATGGAACGCTCCATTGATTCTTGTACCAAAGCGAGATGGGACTTGGAGACCTGTAATCGATTATCGCAAGCTTAACAGAGTAACAATACCTGATCGTTTCCCACTTCCAGTTCTAAATGATTTGTTGCAAAGTATTGGTCGAAACAAAGTATTCTCAACGTTAGATTTGTTGCAGGGATTCTGGCAAATCCCCCTTGATGAGGAAAGTAAACAATTGACAGCCTTTAGTACTCCCAATGGTCATTTTCATTTCAAAAGAATGCCGTTTGGTTTGCGTAGTAGTCCAATAACCTTTTCACGGCTCATGACAAATCTATTTCGTAGATTGATAGGAAGTACGCTTCTAGTTTACCTTGATGATCTCATAATCATGTCGCAAGATGTTCAGACTCATTTCCAGAACCTTGAAAAGGTACTTGCAAAGCTCGCTGAAGCTAATTTAAAAATAAAGCTTGCAAAATGTTCATTTTTAAAGCAAAAGATTAATTTCCTAGGTCATACAGTTACACCTTCAGGTATTACATTGAATGAATCAAAAATTATTGCTGCCCGTGATTTTCCAACACCTCGTACCGCAGAGGCCGTAAGACAGTTCACAGGTCTTGTAGGATTTTATCGTTCATTTATTGCTGGATTCTCTATTATAGCCGCTCCGCTTTACAAGTTGCAAAGAAAAGATGAACCCTTTGTTTGGGGAGAGGCCCAGGATCAGTCATTCAAAAAACTCAAAGCAGCCTTAATTTCGTCACCTGTCCTTAGGTACCCAGATTTTTCTAAACCTTTTACGTTGGTTACAGATGCTAGTGACATAGGTCTAGGTGCTGCATTACTTCAAACAGAAGGTCACAGAGATCACGCAATAGCTTATGCTAGCCGTACTTTATCTAAAGAAGAGAAAAATTATAGTGCAACAGAACGAGAAGCCTTGGCAGTTGTTTGGGCACTTAAACATTTCAAGGATACAATTTATAATTACCCAGTTCATGTTCTTACAGATCACCAACCATTAATTCCCTTGTTCAAAAATAAGAATCCAGTTGGAAAGTTTGCTAGATATTTGCTCACAATTCAAGAATTCAATCCCACATTTGGATATATTCCAGGAAAGCAAAATGTTGTAGCCGATGCGTTTTCTCGACACGTAGCTGCGATTCAGTTAAATTACCCAGCATTAGATGCTACAGTAGTAGAAACGGAACAAAGACAAGACCCCATATGGGCACCTGTCATTAAATTTTTGACTAAGCAAGACACTCGCCCGATTCATAAACCGCCAGTACCATTGAAAGAACTAGTTATGTTGGACAATTTACTGTGTAGAGTAGTAAAGCTAGGGACAGCCTCGAGGAAATGTTGTCAGTTAGTTGTTCCAGCTGTCTTGGTACCAACTGTGTTAAAAATTATCCATGATGCTCCTGCAAGTGCACATCCAGGAAAGGATCGTACACTCCAACAAGGTCGATTGAAATATTTTTGGCCAAAAATGGCTAAGGAGATTGCTCATTATGTTGACAGATGTTTAACTTGTTTACAGCACAAGGGACATGTTTCAGGACCTAATCCAATTCAGGTGTACCCAGCAACTAAAGCTCCTTGGGAACGAATATCGATGGATTTATTGACAAATTTTGCGGAAACAGAGAAAGGGAACAAACATTTGCTTGTAATGGTCGATAATTTTTCACGGTTTTGCGAACTAGTTCCTATCCCGAACAAAACAGCAGAAACCATAGCCAGCGCATTCCATGACCAAATAATTTGTAGATATAGTATGCCTAAAGTAATCCTTTCAGATAATGGACCAGAATTCAGTAATAGTATTCTAACTAGCTTGTGTGATTTATATAACATCAAAAAATGTAGCATTATGCCTTATCATCCGGCAAGTAATGGACTAGCTGAACGTACTAACAGGAAAGTGTTAGATGCCTTGAGAGTCACGTTGAATTTTGATAACAACAATTGGGATGATTTTATACCCTTAATTCAGTGTGCTATAAATTCTTCAATTAATGTTTCTACTGGTGACACACCTCACGCTATTCTTTATGGTACAGATAAGATCCTCCCTAATGAATTGATTAACGTACCTCCTACTCCCTTATATAACGTAGATGATTTTGTTCAAGTGAAGCGTAGACAAATGCAACTAGTATTCAAGAAAATACGAGAACAACTGTCCAAAGCAACAGCCGAGTTCACTCTAGCAAGGAATGCACGAGCTAAACCCAGTAAAATAACTATTGGATCTGTAGTAATGATACTTAACCAACACAGGTCTGGTCCTATGTACAAGTTAACTAAGAAATTTTTGGGTCCATATAAGGTAATCGAGCTTATTAAAGGTAACAAATACAGACTTAAGAACTTGTTAACAGGAGAGTATATAAATGAACATTTAGACCACATGAAGTTAGCTAAAATGACTGTTGACGAGACTGATGAGGAAGATGACAATGAACTTACCCAGACAGATACTCCTACTCGGACACCACCTTCTGTGGTTGACAGACCACTTGATGTTCAGCAACCCCATACTAGCAATTATAATCTTAGATCTAGACCTCTCGTTTCAACAGTGCACTCACCACATGTCCATTGGCTAGATGTTAACGAGGATATCTCTCAAGATGATAGTTAGTCGCATGAAGTTTCATCTGTTCCGGACCTTCAGTCAGAGCCAGAGTTGTATAGTGCTCTGGATGAGCTAGGTGTAGATATCCGCAGAATTTATAATTGAATGCACTCTGCAGTTATTCTGTTTGTTTTGAAAAAAAAAAAAAAACTCATTTGCAGTATTTCTACCACATGTGTCTTATTATTACCATTATATATAATGTATAGTTTTTCTCAACTTTATTTTGTTATGAATTAGATGCCATTGTTAAGTCTACTACCATTTGTATTTTTACAGTGCTTGTCATAAGAGTTATTATTGTTCTAGCAACCACATTGAGGCCAGTGAATCCTGACTGCTATCACGCAGATGTTAGTCTTCTTGATCCAGGTCTTGTATATGCTTGTAAATATATTGCACATTATATATATTGTACATTGGTCTTGTAAATATATTGTATTATTTCAGAAAAAAAGAGAGAAAAAAAAAAAAAAAATCATTTTATCTTGAAATTCAATTGTGGTTGTTAGGTCAGAACTTTGTTCCATTAATGTAATAATTGTTTAATTTTGTATGGTTTTCAAGCACATGCCATTGACACATGTTAATAATTTTGTTTAGGCAATACCTTGAGTTGTATTGTTCATATCTGATCAGTAGACATACACATGTTCTTAATACTCTGGTTTAATCAAAGCATTGTTACCATGATTTTCACCTATTATGATGAATTTTTTTTTTTTTTGGTGCATATATGCCGAGTTGTTAGTATTACGCACACCTGATATTCTTTCAATGTTTTATTATGCAAATTTCACATGTAAGCCATTATTGTATGCCACCGAGGTCCTTTCAGTATCATTGTAACTATATAGCTAGCCAGAGCTTGTCGACAAGGGACGTCGACTTGGTAACGTGTCCGAGCAGTGTTATACTCAAAATTCTGTCAGTTGAAATGTAACCAATCACAGGCAAGTAGGCCTCTGACGTCATGCCAGACAGAGGAGCATCAAGCATGCTCCCAGCAGCAGCCTCAGTTCTCCACACAGACTCAGAGTAGAAAGACCTCGGCTAGGCAGATATATACCTTGCTATCTCAGTCAATAAATATATTCAGAAGCGACTACTGTGTCTACCTTCTACCCCGAACAAGGCAAACGAATAGTTGGGCTTAGGTTGGTTGATTTGGTTGTTCGTTAGTTAGGTTAGGTTGGTTGGTTAGGTTGGTTGGTTAGGTTGGTTGGTTGGTTAGGTTGGTTAGGTTAGGTTGGTTAGGTTGGTTTGGTTAGGTTAAGTTGCTTACGGTTAGGTTGGTTAGGTTGGTTGCTAGGTTGGTTGGTCAGGTTAGTTAGGTCAGGTTAGGTTGGTTGGGTTAGGTTGGTCAGGTTAGGTTAGCTTAGGTTGGTTTCAGTTAGGTTGCTCAGGTTAGGTTGGTCAGGTTAGGTTGCTCAGGTTAGGTTGGTCAGGTTAGGTTGGTTGGTTAGGTTGCTTGGTTAGGTTGGTTGGTTAGGTTGCTTGGTTAGGTTAGATAGCTTAGGTTGGTTGCTAGGTTAGATAGCTTAGGTTGGTTGGTTAGGTTAGGTAGCTAAGGTTGGTTGGCTAGGTTGGGTGGCTAGGTCAGGTTGCTCAGGTTAGATAGCTTAGGTTGGTTGGTTAGGTTGGTTGGTTAGTTAGTTAGGTTAGTTTAGGTTGGTTGCTTAGGTTAGGTTGGTTAGGTTGGTTATGTTGGTTAGGTTGGTTATGTTGGTTAGGTTGGTTAGGTTACATTGGTTAGGTTGATTGGTTACATTGGTTAGGTTGGTTGGTTAGGTTGGTTGGTTACGTTGGTTAGGTTGGTTGGTTGGTTAGGTGAGGTTAGGTTGGTTGGTTAGGTGTTGGTTGGTTAGGTTAGGTTGGTTAGGTTGGTTGGTTAGGTTGGTTAGGATGGTTGGTTGGTTAGGTTAGGTTGGGTTGGTTGGTTAGGTTAGGTTAGGTTGGTTGGTTAGGTTTAGGTTAGGTTGGTTGATTAGGTTCTTTGGTTAGGTTGGTTAGTTAGGTTGCTTGGTTAGGTTGGTTGGTTAGGTTGCTTGGTTAGGTTGCTTGGTTAGGTTGGTTGGTTAGGTTGGTTGGTTAGGTTGGTTGGTTAGGTTAGATAGCTTAGGTTGGTTGGTTAGGTTAGATAGCTTAGGTTGGTTGGTTAGGTTAGTTAGCTAGGTTGGTTGGTTAGGTTAGATAGCGAAGTTACGTTGGTTAGGTTGGTTGGTTAGGTTGGTTGGTTAGGTTGGTAGGTTGGTTAGGTTGGTTGGTTAGGTTTGTTGGTTAGGTTGGTTGGTTGGTTAGGGTTGGTTGGTTAGGTTAGGTTGGTTAGGTTAGTTGTTAGGTTAGTTGCTTAGGTTGGTTAGGTTGGTTAGGTTGCTTGGTTAGGTTGCTTGGTTGCTTAGGTTAGTTAGGTTGGTTGGTTGGTTAGGTTGGTTGGTTAGGTTTGTTGGTTACGTTGGTTAGGTTGGTTAGTTAGGTTAGGTTAGGTTGCTTAGGTTAGGTTAGGTTGGTAGGTTAGGTTAGGTTAGGTTACGTTGGTTAGGTTGGATTAAGGTTGGTTGGTTAGGTTAGATAGCTTAGGTTGGTTGGTTAGGTTGGTTGGTTAGTTAGAGTTGATTGGTTAGGTTGGAGGTGCGTTGCACCCTGTTGGTTGGGAGAGGTTGGTTGGTTAGATGAAGATGAAGCCACTTGGCACGGGCATGGTTAGCTAGGTAAGTGGTAGTTTGTTGGTTAGGTTAGTTGGTTGGAGTTCTGTTAGGTTGGTTACGTGACGGGAGATGTTCCGTTGGTTACGTTGGTTAGGATGGTTGGTTACGTTGGTTAGGTTAGGTTGAGTTGGTTGGTTAGGTTAGTTCGTTAGGTTGCTTGGATAGGTTGGTTGATTAGGTTCTTTGGTTAGGTTGCTTGGTTAGGTTGGTTGGTTAGGTTGGTTGGTTAGGTTAGATAGCTTAGGTTGGTTGGTTAGGTTAGATAGCTTAGGTTGGTTGGTTAGGTTAGATAGCTTAGGTTGGTTGGTTAGGTTAGATAGCTAAGGTTGGTTGGATAGGTTGGTTGGTTAGGTTAGGTTGGTTAGGTTGCTTGGTTAGGTTGGTTGGTTAGTTAGGTTGGTTGGTTAGGTTGGTTAGGTTGGTTGGTTCGGTTAGGTTGGTTAGGTTGGTTGGTTCGGTTAGGTTGGTTAGGTTAGGTTGCTTAGGTTGGTTGCTTAGGTTGGTTACGTTGGTTAGGTTGGTTGGTTAGGTTGGTTGGTTAGGTTAGTTAGCTCGGTTGGTTGGTTAGGTTGGTTGGTTAGGTTAGATAGCTTACGTTGGTTTGGTTGGTTGGTTAGGTTGGTTAGTTAGGTTGGTTGGTTAGATAGCTTAGGTTGGTTGATTAGGTTGGTTGGTTGGTTAGGTTCCTTGGTTACGTTGGTTGATTAGGTTGCTTGGTTAGGTTGGTTGGTTAGGTTAGATAGCTTAGGTTGGTTGGTTAGGTTAGTTAGGTTGGTTGGTTAGGTTAGATAGTTTACGTTGGTTAGGTTGGTTGTTAGTTAGTTAGGTTGGTTAGTTAGGTTGGTTGGTTAGTTAGGTTGGTTGGTTGGTTGGTTAGGTTCGTTGGTTAGGTTGGTTGGTTGGTTAGGTTGGTTAGGTTAGGTTGGTTAGGTTGGTTGGTTACGTTGGTTAGGATGGTTGGTTACGTTGGTTAGGTTGGTTGGTAGGTTGGTTAGGTTGGTTAGGTTGGTTGGTTAGGTTAGGTTAGGTTGGTTGGAGGTTGCTTGGTTAGGTTGGTTGGTTAGGTTCTTTGGTTAGGTTGTTGGTAGGTTAGGTTGGTTGGTTAGGTTGCTTGGTTAGCTTAGGTTAGGGTTGGTTAGGTTAGATAGCTTAGGTTGGTTGGTTAGGTTGGTTGGTTATAGGTTTGGTTGGTTAGGTTAGTTAGGTTTAGGTTGGTTGGTTGGTTGGTTAGATAGGTTGGTTGGTTACATTGGTTAGGTTGGTTGGTTAGGTTGGTTGGTTACGTTGGTTAGGTTGGTTGGTTGGTTAGGTTGGTTAGGTTAGTTGCGTTGGTTGAGTTAGGTTAGGATCCTTGGTTAGGTTGCTTGGTTAGGTTGGTTGATTAGGTTCCTTGGTTAGGTTGGTTGGTTAGGTTGCTTGGTTAGGTTGCTTGGTTAAGTTGGTTGGTTAGGTTCCTTGGTTAGGTTAGATAGGCTACCAACAATTACAGCCCCTTTTCTATTTCTATTTCTACAAACCTAGCCTAAACTAACCTAACTTAACCTGCAAACCTAGCCTATTTCCTAGTCAAAAGAAACATAACTTAATCTAAGCTAACCTAACCTAACCTAACGTAACTAACTCCTGGATACCTATTTACTGTTAGGTGAATAGATGTATTCGGTGATAGGAAATGCTACCTACAATTACAGCCCTTCTTCTTTTTCTATTTTTACAAACCTAGCCTATTCTCTAGCCTAAACTAACCTAACCTAAACTAATCTAACTAACTCCTGGATACGTATTTACTGCTACGTGAACAGAGAAGACACGCTACCAACAATTACTGCCCTATTTCTATTTCAACAAAAATAGCCTATTTCTTAGCCTAAACTAATCTAACCTAATTAAACCTAACCTAACCTTTCCTATATATATACTTCACTACTCACTAACATCATCACTACCACACTACTCACTAACGTCATCACTACCTCCCTACTCACCATCATCATCACTACCTCACCATCATCATCACTACCTCTCTACTCACCATCATCATTATTACCTCACTACTCACCATCATCACTACCTCACCATCATCATCACTACCTCTCTACTCACCATCATCATCATTACCTCACTACTCACCATCACTAACACACTACTCACCATCATCACTACTTCTTTACTCACCACCATCATCATTTCCTCACTACTCACTAATATCATCACTTCCTCACTACTCACCATCAACATCATCATCACTACTCACCATTATCACTACCCACCATCATCACTACCACACTACTCATAAACATCATCACTATAACACTACTCACCATCATCACTACCACACTACTCACTATCATCATCACTACCACACTACTCGGTGAGTAGTGTGGTAGTGATAGTGAGTAGTGATGATGATGGTGAGTAGTGAGGTAGTGATGATGATGGTGACGTGTGGTAGTGATGATGATGGTGAGTAGTGTGGTAGTGATGATGATGGTGAGTAGTGATAGTGATGATGATAGTGAGTAGTGAGGTAGTGATGATGATGGTGAGAAGTGTGATAGTGAGTAGTGTGAGTGATGGTGTGGTGGTAGTAGTGTAGTGTGGGTAGTGATGATGAGTAGTGAGTAGTGTGGTAGTGATGATGATGGTGAGTAGTGTGGTAGTAGTGAGTGATGATGATGGTAGTGTAGTGATGATGATAGTGAGTAGTGTGGTAGTGTAGTGATGATGAGTGAGGTAGTGATGATGATGGTGAGTAGTGTGGTAGTGATGATGATGGTGATAGTGTGGTAGATGATGATGAGTGAGTAGTGAGGGTGATGATGAGTGAGTGTGGTAGTGATGATGAGTGAGTAGTGTGGTAGTGATGATGATGGTGAGTAGTGTGTAGTGATGATGATGGTGAGTGGTGAGTAGTGTGGTAGTGATAGTGAGTAGTGATGATGATGGTGAGTAGTGAGGTAGTGATGATGATGGTGAGTAGTGTGGTAGTGATGATGATAGCGAATAGTGTGGTAGTGATGATGATAGTGAGTAGTGAGGTAGTGATGATGATGGTGAAGTGTGGTAGTGATGATGATGGTGAGTAGTGTGGTAGTGATGATGATGGTGAAGTGTGGTAGTGATGATGATGGTGAGTAGTGTGGTAGTGATGATAATGGTGAGTAGTGAGGTAGTGATGATGATGGTGAGTAGTGTGGTAGTGATGATGATAGTGATGTAGTGATGATGATGGTGAGTAGTGAGGTAAAGATGATGATGGTGAGTAGTGTGGTAGTGATTATGATAGTGAGGTAGTGATGATGATGGTGAGGTAGTGATGATGATGGTGAGTAGTGAGGTAATAATGATGATGGTGAGTAGAGAGGTAGTGATGATGATGGTGAGGTAGTGATGATGATGGTGAGTAGTGTGGTAGTGATGATGTTAGTGAGTAGTGAAGTATATATATAGGTAAGATTAGATTAGGTTTAATTAGGTTAGATTAGTTTAGGCTAAGAAATAGGCTATTTTTGTTGAAAAAGAAATAGGGCAGTAATTGTTGGTAGCGTGTCTTCTCTGTTCACGTAGCAGTAAATAGGTATCCAGGAGTTAGTTAGATTAGGTTAGGTTAGTTTAGGCTGGGAAATAGGCTAGGTTTGTAGAAATAGAAATTGAAGAAGGGCTGTAATTGTAGGTAGCGTTTCCTATCACCGAATACATCTATTCACCTAACAGTAAATAGGTATCCAGGAGTTAGTTACGTTAGGTTAGGTTAGGTTAGCTTAGATTAGGTTATGTTTGTTTTGACTAGGAAATAGGCTAGGTTTGCAGGTTAAGTTAGGTTAGTTTAGGCTAGGTTTGTAGAAATAGAAATAGAAAAGGGGCTGTAATTGTTGGTAGCCTTTCCTATCACCGAATGCCTCTGTTCACCTAGCAGTAAATAGGTATCCAGAAGTTAGTAAGCTAGCTACTTGGGGCGTGGTGAGTGAGGGTTAGTTAGTCACTAAAAGAACCTTAGTTAGAACCACTAATTGTGGGGGTGTGGGTGTTTGGATATAAGCCTAACATGTGTATGTATAAAGTGCCTGTCTGCCTGTCCCCCGACTCAATGATGTTAGAAGTATTGACTAAATGAAGCCTAAGAGAGCATATGCAAGGCCTAAGATGAGTCATTTGTCAGCAGCAACTTGTGCGAGATCTATCGCAGCGGTGGCATCCCAACATTTCTATTTTGGAGCAACAGTAGTAGTAGTAGTAGTCCATTTGTTGTTGGTTAATTTGACTAAATAGTTGCAATAAGTACTATCATTAATGGAGAATTGGCTGCTATGTGTGAGTATCCTCCGCCTGCCTGCCCTCCGCAGTTACCATTATCTTGACTCACTCACATGTGATTACTTACTACTTGCATACAATAGCAACGGCCATACTACCTGCCTATCACCTTGAGAACACTGCGTCTCCTCCCATATATCTGTCAGGTTAATCACCGTTGACTTTGGTTAGTACTTGGATGGGTGACCTGCCTGGGAACACCAACTGCTGCTGAAGGTATACATATTTGGGCAGTCTCCGTGGGTCTGTGTGTGTGTGTGTGTGTGTACAAGAATGTCGCACATGGAAATGTGTACATGCCATTTTAATAATAGTTTACCATCCATGAAGAAAACGTCTACCTATTTGTCAGTCCATTGTCTCTCTCTGCCGGCCGGCCTACCTACCTGCTAAAACTTGTCCACTTAATATACTGTTGAATATCTATCTCCAGTGATCACTTACCCTTAATTCCTACATTATTAACCAAATGATCTCATTAACAAATCTTTACACATTTCAACCACCTACCTTCCTGCTAACATCAATCACAACAACTAATACACTCAACTCAGTCCCAAACACTTTTCTTATTCCTTCCTCAACACCTCGCCCTATATAACCTATTTTTTTTTTTTTTTTTTTTTTTTTTTTTTTTTTTTTTTTTTTTTTTTTTTTTTTTTTTTTTTGGGAGTAAAGAGGAAGGAGAGGCATAGGTGAAGGGAAGTATAGAAGTGGGAAATGCAGTGAGAGGTGTGAAAGCAGGCGGGCTGTCCGCCTTGCTGACACGATGTGTGGGTGTTGGCAGCTAAGCTAAGCTGGCTCCCTCTTGTCAGGGAGCTGTGAGTGTGTGAGAGGTTCTTCACATGTGTTTCACCATATATGGATGTCCATAGATGAATACTGTGAAGCATTCATATATAGACACTCCGATGCTTCCACACACGTTATTCTGTTTAATGCTCTTTATTTTATTATTATTATTTATCGAGTTGTCATACATATTATTTATCGAGTTGTTCATACATACACATATATGAACTGTTCATATATATACATATATAACTCATCTTGGGATTATATACTGTGGGGCGGGGTTTTCGTCCAGAGAATCGAGGCTCTTGGGCCACCAGCTGTGGGAGCGGGGCGTCTCATCTTGGAGTAATCTTTCAAACATTGGGTCCTCTAACATTTCATCTGGAAAAAATATGTTTAAATACCTAACTGCCAACCCATCCCCCCTACCTTCCCCTCCCCCCCCCCCACCACACATCCCACGGTAGCTCCTCCGGACCCCCCCCCCCCACAATGGAGGCCGCCGAACCCCTACCCCCCATTCAGCCCCCTCCATCACCCCCCCCCCCCGGGCCAACACAGAAAATGGCGGCCACAACGCTATATTTAACCAGCCAAAATCTTCGTTCCTTCGCCTATGTACTATTTATTCTTGAAATAAAACGAGGAATAAAACAAACCGGATTTTCCTTCCCTAGTAAAACATGTATTTTACAGAACGAGGCCTAAAATAGCACATATTAGATATTGCATTGCTTGTTTACCACTCACAAACTCATTTGGAAACACCACACTAATTATTAATTATTACATACTTTTAAACACACAGTGTGTGTGTGTGTGTGTGTGCGCATAAGAGGCTGGTACATAAGCTGGAGAGACAGGCAGGTGTAGCTGGTAAGGTGCTCCAGTTAATAAGGGATTATCTAAGCAATAGGAAGCAGAGAGTTACGGTGAGGGGTGAGACCTCCGATTGGCGTGAAGTCACCAGTGGAGTCCCACAGGGCTCTGTACTCGGTCCTATCTTGTTTCTGATATATGTAAATGATCTCCCGGAGGGTATCGATTCATTTCTCTCAATGTTTGCGGACGCTGCTAAAATTATGAGAAGGATTAAAACAGAAGAGGACTGTTTGAGGCTTCAAGAAGACCTAGACAAGCTGAAGGAATGGTCGAACAAATGGTTGTCAGAGTTTAACCCAACCAAATGTAATGTAATGAAGATAGGTGTAGGGAGCAGGAGGCCAGATACAAGGTATCATCTGGGAGAGGAAATTCTTCAGGAGTCAGAGAAGGAAAAAGACTTGGGGGTTGATATCACGCCAGACCTGTCTCCTGCAGCACATATCAAGCGGATAACATCAGCGGCATATGCCAGGCTGGCCAACATACGAACGGCATTCAGAAACTTGTGTAAAGAATCATTCAGAACTTTGTATACCACATATGTCAGGCCAATCCTGGAGTATGAAGCCCCAGCATGGAGTCCATATCTAGTCAAGGATAAGACTAAACTGGAAAAGGTTCAAAGGTTTGCCACCAGACTAGTACCCGAGCTGAGAGGTATGAGCTACGAGGAGAGACTACGGGAATTAAACCTCACTTCGGTGAAAGACAGAAGAGTTAAGGGGGACATGATCACCACATTTAAGATTCTGAAGGGAATTGATAGGGTAGATAAAGACAGTCTATTTAGCACAAGGGGGCACAGGTGGAAACTGAGTGCCCAAATGAGCCACAGAGATATTTGAAAGAACTTTTTTAATGTCAGAGTGGTTGACAAATGGAATGCATTAGGAGGTGATGTGGTGGAGGCTGACTCCATACACAGTTTAGAGTGTAGATATGATAGAGCCCAATAGGCTCAGGAATCTGTACACCTGTTGATTGACGGTTGAGAGGCGGGACCAAAGAGCCAGAGCTCAACCCCCGCAAACACAACTAGGTGAGTACACACACACACACACACACACGTCAGTTAGCCTAAATTCTTCAATATTCATTCATAAAACTGCCTCACGGGACTGCAACCTTATCATACAAAGCTGTCAGGTATTTCTAACTGTCAACACAAATTAACAACTTAACATCTCAATCATTGCAACTGTTGATAAATAGACACTAACTAACCTTGCTATGAGATATAAATACAAGTGCCAAATTTGATTCAGAAGGCAACTCCAGCGTGGCCTAGTCGGATAGAACATGTTCCTAATCCGGATAGACCTGCGTTCGAGCCTGTCGGAACGGTTGCAAGTACAGGGCACAGATTTCTCTGTGTGTCCCCTCCTGTAGGAGCATCAGTTTCGATAGATTCTCTGGATAGCCGAAGATTGATTGACCGACTCCTTGGAATGTGGGGAAGGGTTGAAGTCCGGGGGGCCACGGACGGATACCTGGATCCACTGACCTCGGGCAGGTCTTTCAATCCACCTGGATTTCAGGTGGGGAGAAGGGAGGCAATTTGGGTCGACACAAATAGCTTCCTGGACCCAAAACCCCATGGATACACGGACACGGACACTCACACGGACACGCACACGGACACTCATGGACTCTGACACGAACCGAAGGTTCGTGTCAGATAATAAGAAGGGAGTTGATAAGGTTGTATAATAATAATATAATAATATAATAATAATATAATATAATATAATATATAATAATAATAATAATAATAATAATAATAATAATAATAATAATAATAATAATAATAATAATAGGTTGGTTAGGTTGGTTAGGTTAGGTCAGGTTAGGTTGCTCAGGTTAGGTTATTAAGGTTAGGTTGCTCAGGTTAGGTTGCTCAGGTTAGGTTGCTCAGGTTAGGTTGCTCAGGTTAGGTTGCTCAGGTTAGGTTGCTCAGGTTAGGTTGCTCAGGTTAGGTTGCTCAGGTTAGGTTGCTCAGGTTAGGTTGCTCAGGTTAGGTTGCTCAGGTTAGGTTGCTCAGGTTGCTCAGGTTAGGTTGCTCAGGTTGCTCAGGTTAGGTTGCTCAGGTTAGGTTGCTCAGGTTAGGTTGCTCAGGTTAGGTTGCTCAGGTTAGGTTGCTCAGGTTAGGTTGCTCAGGTTAGGTTGCTCAGGTTAGGTTGCTCAGGTTAGGTTGCTCAGGTTAGGTTGCTCAGGTTAGGTTGCTCAGGTTAGGTTGCTCAGGTCAGGTTGCTCAGGTCAGGTTGCTCAGGTCAGGTTGCTCAGGTCAGGTTGCTCAGGTCAGGTTGCTCAGGTCAGGTTGCTCAGGTCAGGTTGCTCAGGTCAGGTTGCTCAGGTCAGGTTGCTCAGGTCAGGTTGCTCAGGTTAGGTTGCTCAGGTTAGGTTGCTCAGGTTAGGTTGCTCAACCTTAGGTTAGGTTGGTTGGTTACGTTGGTTAGGTTGATTGGTTGGTTAGGTTCCTTGGTTAGGTTGGTTAGGTTAGATAGCTTAGGTTGCTTGGTTAGGTTAGATAGCTTAGGTTGGTTGGTTAGGTTAGTTAGGTTGGTTGGTTGGATAGCTTAGGATGGTTAGGTTGGTTGGTTGGTTGGATAGCTTAGGTTGGTTGGTTAGGTTGGTTGGTTAGGTTAGGTTGGTTACGTTGGTTGGTTACGTTGGGTAGGATGGTTGGTTACGTTAGTTAGGTTAGGTTGGGTTGGTTGGTTGATTAGGTTCTTTGGTTAGGTTGGTTGGTTAGGTTGCTTGGTTAGGTTGGTTGGTTAGGTTGCTTGGTTAGATAGCTTAGGTTGGTTGGTTAGGTTAGGTTGGTTGGTTAGGTTAGATAGTTTACGTTGGTTAGGTTGGTTGGTTAGATAGCTTAGGTTGGTTGATTAGGTTGGTTAGTTAGGTTGGTTGGTTGGTTAGGTTGGTTGGTTACGTTGGTTAGGATGGTTGGTTAGGTTGGTTGGTTGGTTAGGTTAGGTTAGTTTGGTTGGTTAGGTTAGGTTAGGTTGGTTGGTTAGGTTGCTTGGTTAGGTTTGTTGGTTAGGTTTGTTGGTTAGGTTCTTTGGTTAGGTTGCTTGGTTAGGTTGCTTGGTTAGGTTAGATAGCTTAGGTTGGTTGCTTAGGTTAGATAGCTTAGGTTGGTTGGTTAGGTTAGATAGCTAAGGTTGGTTGGATAGGTTGGTTGGTTAGGTTAGATAGCTTAGGTTGTTTGGTTAGGTTGGTTGGTTAGTTAGGTTGGTTTGTTAGGTTGGTTAGGTTGGTTGGTTGGTTAGGTTGGTTGGTTGGTTAGGTTGGTTGGTTACGTTGGTTAGGTTGGTTGGTTAGGTTAGGTAAGGTTGGTTGGTTAGGTTAGTTGGTTGGTTAGGTTAGGTTGGTTACGTTGGTTCGTTACGTTGGTTAGGATGGTTGGTTACGTTGGTTAGGTTAGGTTGAGTTGGTTGGTTAGGTTAGTTCGTTAGGTTGCTTGGATAGGTTGGTTGATTAGGTTCTTTGGTTAGGTTGGTTGGTTAGGTTGCTTGGTTAGGTAGCTTGGTTAGGTTAGATAGCTTAGGTTGGTTGGTTAGGTTAGATAGCTTAGGTTGGTTGGTTAGGTTAGAAAGCTTAGGTTGGTTGGTTAGGTTAGATAGCTAAGGTTGGTTGGATAGGTTGGTTGGTTAGGTTAGGTAGCTTAGGTTGGTTGGTTAGGTTGGTTGGTTAGTTAGGTTGGTTTGTTAGGTTGGTTAGGTTGGTTGGTTGGATAGGTTGGTTGGTTAGGTTAGGTTGGTTAGGTTAGGTTGCTTAGGTTGGTTGCTTAGGTTGGTAGGTTAGGTTGGTTACGTTGGTTAGGTTGGTTGGTTAGGTTAGTTAGGTTGGTTGGTTAGGTTGGTTGGTTAGGTTAGATAGCTTACGTTGGTTAGGTTAGTTGGTTAGTTAGGTTGGTTAGTTAGGTTGGTTAGTTAGATAGCTTAGGTTGGTTAGCTTGGTTGATTGGTTAGATTCCTTGGTTAGGTTGGTTGGTTAGGTTGCTTGGTTAGGTTGGTTGGTTAGGTTAGATAGCTTAGGTTGGTTGGTTAGGTTAGTTAGGTTGGTTGGTTAGGTTAGATAGTTTACGTTGGTTAGGTTGGTTGGTTAGTTAGGTTGGTTAGTTAGGTTGGTTGGTTAGTTAGGTTGGTTGGTTGGTTGGTTAGGTTCGTTGGTTAGGTTGGTTGGGTGGTTAGGTTGGTTAGGTTAGGTTGGTTAGGTTGGTTGGTTACGTTGGTTAGGATGGTTGGTTACGTTGGTTAGGTTGGTTGGTTTGGTTAGGTTGGTTGGGTTGGTTGGTTAGGTTAGATAGCTTAGGTTGCTTGGGTAGGTTAGATAGCTTAGGTTGGTTGGTTAGGTTAGATAGCTAAGGTTGGTTGGATAGGTTGGTTGGTTAGGTTAGATAGCTTAGGTTGGTTGGTTACATTGGATAGGTTGGTTGGTTACATTGGTTAGGTTGGTTGGTTAGGTTGGTTGGTTACGTTGGTTAGGTTGGTTGGTTGGTTGGTTAGGTTAGTTGCGTTGGTTGAGTTAGGTTAGGATCCTTGGTTAGGTTGCTTGGTTAGGTTGGTTGATTAGGTTCCTTGGTTAGGTTGGTTGGTTAGGTTGCTTGGTTAGGTTGCTTGGTTAAGTTGGTTGGTTAGGTTCCTTGGTTAGGTTAGATAGGCTACCAACAATTACAGCCCCTTTTCTATTTCTATTTCTACAAACCTAGCCTAAACTAACCTAACTTAACCTGCAAACCTAGCCTATTTCCTAGTCAAAAGAAACATAACTTAATCTAAGCTAACCTAACCTAACCTAACGTAACTAACTCCTGGATACCTATTTACTGTTAGGTGAATAGATGTATTCGGTGATAGGAAATGCTACCTACAATTACAGCCCTTCTTCTTTTTCTATTTTTACAAACCTAGCCTATTCTCTAGCCTAAACTAACCTAACCTAAACTAATCTAACTAACTCCTGGATACGTATTTACTGCTACGTGAACAGAGAAGACACGCTACCAACAATTACTGCCCTATTTCTATTTCAACAAAAATAGCCTATTTCTTAGCCTAAACTAATCTAACCAAATTTAACCTAACCTAACCTTTCCTATATATATACTTCACTACTCACTAACATCATCACTACCACACTACTCACTAACGTCATCACTACCTCCCTACTCACCATCATCATCACTACCTCACCATCATCATCACTACCTCTCTACTCACCATCATCATTATTACCTCACTACTCACCATCATCATCACTACCTCACCATCATCATCACTACCTCTCTACTCACCATCATCATCATTACCTCACTACTCACCATCACTAACACACTACTCACCATCACTAACACACTACTCACCATCATCACTACTTCTTTACTCACCACCATCATCATTTCCTCACTACTCACTAACATCATCACTTCCTCACTACTCACCATCAACATCATCATCACTACTCACCATTATCACTACCCACCATCATCACTACCACACTACTCATAAACATCATCACTATAACACTACTCACCATCATCACTACCACACTACTCACTATCATCATCACTACCACACTACTCGGTGAGTAGTGTGGTAGTGATAGTGAGTAGTGATGATGATGGTGAGTAGTGAGGTAGTGATGATGATGGTGAGTAGTGTGGTAGTGATGATGATAGCGAATAGTGTGGTAGTGATGATGATAGTGAGTAGTGAGGTAGTGATGATGATGGTGAAGTGTGGTAGTGATGATGATGGTGAGTAGTGTGGTAGTGATGATGATGGTGAAGTGTGGTAGTGATGATGATGGTGAGTAGTGTGGTAGTGATGATAATGGTGAGTAGTGAGGTAGTGATGATGATGGTGAGTAGTGTGGTAGTGATGATGATAGTGATGTAGTGATGATGATGGTGAGTAGTGAGGTAAAGATGATGATGGTGAGTAGTGTGGTAGTGATTATGATAGTGAGGTAGTGATGATGATGGTGAGGTAGTGATGATGATGGTGAGTAGTGAGGTAATAATGATGATGGTGAGTAGAGAGGTAGTGATGATGATGGTGAGGTAGTGATGATGATGGTGAGTAGTGTGGTAGTGATGATGTTAGTGAGTAGTGAAGTATATATATAGGTAAGATTAGATTAGGTTTAATTAGGTTAGATTAGTTTAGGCTAAGAAATAGGCTATTTTTGTTGAAAAAGAAATAGGGCAGTAATTGTTGGTAGCGTGTCTTCTCTGTTCACGTAGCAGTAAATAGGTATCCAGGAGTTAGTTAGATTAGGTTAGGTTAGTTTAGGCTGGGAAATAGGCTAGGTTTGTAGAAATAGAAATTGAAGAAGGGCTGTAATTGTAGGTAGCGTTTCCTATCACCGAATACATCTATTCACCTAACAGTAAATAGGTATCCAGGAGTTAGTTACGTTAGGTTAGGTTAGGTTAGCTTAGATTAGGTTATGTTTGTTTTGACTAGGAAATAGGCTAGGTTTGCAGGTTAAGTTAGGTTAGTTTAGGCTAGGTTTGTAGAAATAGAAATAGAAAAGGGGCTGTAATTGTTGGTAGCCTTTCCTATCACCGAATGCCTCTGTTCACCTAGCAGTAAATAGGTATCCAGAAGTTAGTAAGCTAGCTACTTGGGGCGTGGTGAGTGAGGGTTAGTTAGTCACTAAAAGAACCTTAGTTAGAACCACTAATTGTGGGGGTGTGGGTGTTTGGATATAAGCCTAACATGTGTATGTATAAAGTGCCTGTCTGCCTGTCCCCCGACTCAATGATGTTAGAAGTATTGACTAAATGAAGCCTAAGAGAGCATATGCAAGGCCTAAGATGAGTCATTTGTCAGCAGCAACTTGTGCGAGATCTATCGCAGCGGTGGCATCCCAACATTTCTATTTTGGAGCAACAGTAGTAGTAGTAGTAGTCCATTTGTTGTTGGTTAATTTGACTAAATAGTTGCAATAAGTACTATCATTAATGGAGAATTGGCTGCTATGTGTGAGTATCCTCCGCCTGCCTGCCCTCCGCAGTTACCATTATCTTGACTCACTCACATGTGATTACTTACTACTTGCATACAATAGCAACGGCCATACTACCTGCCTATCACCTTGAGAACACTGCGTCTCCTCCCATATATCTGTCAGGTTAATCACCGTTGACTTTGGTTAGTACTTGGATGGGTGACCTGCCTGGGAACACCAACTGCTGCTGAAGGTATACATATTTGGGCAGTCTCCGTGGGTCTGTGTGTGTGTGTGTGTGTGTACAAGAATGTCGCACATGGAAATGTGTACATGCCATTTTAATAATAGTTTACCATCCATGAAGAAAACGTCTACCTATTTGTCAGTCCATTGTCTCTCTCTGCCGGCCGGCCTACCTACCTGCTAAAACTTGTCCACTTAATATACTGTTGAATATCTATCTCCAGTGATCACTTACCCTTAATTCCTACATTATTAACCAAATGATCTCATTAACAAATCTTTACACATTTCAACCACCTACCTTCCTGCTAACATCAATCACAACAACTAATACACTCAACTCAGTCCCAAACACTTTTCTTATTCCTTCCTCAACACCTCGCCCTATATAACCTATCTGGAAAAAATATGTTTAAATACCTAACTGCCAACCCATCACCCCCTACCTTCCCGTCCCCCCCCCACCACACATCCCACGGTAGCTCCTCCCGACCCCCCCCCCCCCACAATGGAGGCCGCCGAACCCCTACCCCCCATTCCGCCCCCTCCATCAACCCCCTCCATCCCCCCCCCCCGGGCCAACACAGAAAATGGCGGCCACAACGCTATATTTAACCAGCCAAAATCTTCGTTCCTTCGCCTATGTGCTATTTATTCTTGAAATAAAACGAGGAATAAAACAAACCGGATTTTCCTTCCCTAGTAAAACATGTATTTTACAGAACGAGGCCTAAAATAGCACATATTAGATATTGCATTGCTTGTTTACCACTCACAAACTCATTTGGAAACACCACACTAATTATTAATTATTACATACTTTTAAACACACAGTGTGTGTGTGTGTGTGTGTGCGCATAAGAGGCTGGTACATAAGCTGGAGAGACAGGCAGGTGTAGCTGGTAAGGTGCTCCAGTTAATAAGGGATTATCTAAGCAATAGGAAGCAGAGAGTTACGGTGAGGGGTGAGACCTCCGATTGGCGTGAAGTCACCAGTGGAGTCCCACAGGGCTCTGTACTCGGTCCTATCTTGTTTCTGATATATGTAAATGATCTCCCGGAGGGTATCGATTCATTTCTCTCAATGTTTGCGGACGCTGCTAAAATTATGAGAAGGATTAAAACAGAAGAGGACTGTTTGAGGCTTCAAGAAGACCTAGACAAGCTGAAGGAATGGTCGAACAAATGGTTGTCAGAGTTTAACCCAACCAAATGTAATGTAATGAAGATAGGTGTAGGGAGCAGGAGGCCAGATACAAGGTATCATCTGGGAGAGGAAATTCTTCAGGAGTCAGAGAAGGAAAAAGACTTGGGGGTTGATATCACGCCAGACCTGTCTCCTGCAGCACATATCAAGCGGATAACATCAGCGGCATATGCCAGGCTGGCCAACATACGAACGGCATTCAGAAACTTGTGTAAAGAATCATTCAGAACTTTGTATACCACATATGTCAGGCCAATCCTGGAGTATGAAGCCCCAGCATGGAGTCCATATCTAGTCAAGGATAAGACTAAACTGGAAAAGGTTCAAAGGTTTGCCACCAGACTAGTACCCGAGCTGAGAGGTATGAGCTACGAGGAGAGACTACGGGAATTAAACCTCACTTCGGTGAAAGACAGAAGAGTTAAGGGGGACATGATCACCACATTTAAGATTCTGAAGGGAATTGATATGGTAGATAAAGACAGTCTATTTAGCACAAGGGGACACAGGTGGAAACTGAGTGCCCAAATGAGCCACAGAGATATTTGAAAGAACTTTTTTAGTGTCAGAGTGGTTGACAAATGGAATGCATTAGGAGGTGATGTGGTGGAGGCTGACTCCATACACAGTTTAGTGTAGATATGATAGAGCCCAATAGGCTCAGGAATCTGTACACCTGTTGATTGACGGTTGAGAGGCGGGACCAAAGAGCCAGAGCTCAACCCCCGCAAACACAACTAGGTGAGTACACACACACACACACACACACACGTCAGTTAGCCTAAATTCTTCAATATTCATTCATAAAACTGCCTCACGGGACTGCAACCTTATCATACAAAGCTGTCAGGTATTTCTAACTGTCAACACAAATTAACAACTTAACATCTCAATCATTGCAACTGTTGATAAATAGACACTAACTAACCTTGCTATGAGATATAAATACAAGTGCCAAATTTGATTCAGAAGGCAACTCCAGCGTGGCCTAGTCGGATAGAACAAGTTCCTAATCCGGATAGACCTGCGTTCGAGCCTGTCGGAACGGTTGCAAGTACAGGGCACAGATTTCGGTGTAAACAAAGGGGTAGATCGTCTGTTAGTCTAGCTATTTCAGGTCTTATGTGTTTGGTGTCAATTAATAGCCAGTACCCTTTGTTAGAAGAGAATGGCTGTTCTGTCAGTATCTTCCCTTCGCTAATGAAGGAGTTCATCTCATCAGATGACAACCTTCTTAGACCACCATAGGGTAATTTCTTAGTCATACAACTCCCGTAAAGGGAGTTGAAGTCTAAGTATAGTAAGAAAGAAGATCTATCCTCCTGGGGGTTAAAAGATGGGTTGACATAGCGGTTGTTAGCTCTGGCATAACTCCTAACTGCAGTTGTAAAACCCCCTTGTATGTTTTGTGATGAGATTGTGCAATGTCACATCTGCACTTAACTCCAACGATATTTTGCTACTTTTCAAGAAGCAATCATAGGAGTAACCCGGAAGGCTACAGTAGTGAGTCATCTCTAAGGAAAATATATCATTTAGAATTACCCTATGGTGAGTAAAAAAGTCAGCCAGTAAACCGACATCACACCTTAAATAAATAAGGAGATAATCCTTTAATGACTCACATCCTGTAGCCTCCCATACTATTTTAGAATGTCTATATTCTTCCAAAGTGATGGTTGATTTGTTTAGGGAGCTGTAAAACATTTCAATAGGGGGGAGTGTTGCATCATTAAAGCAGCTGATTTTTGTGGCATATTCATAAGGAAAAAACTACTTACCCTTTAAGAGTAGGTGGTGACTCTCTTCGGGTAAACCTTCTATCATTGAGTGAGTGAATGTTAAGGGGCTGCCTGAATCAATGTGGGTTTCTGCTAGGGACGAAAGACTGCCCGTAATAAAAGCCAGTGAATCAAGAAATTTAAGGTTGCCTATTTCTACCTTAAGATATTTAGTCCCCTGCCTCATGAGGATATTGCTCTTAATATTTGAACCCATGGCAAACTCCTTTAAAATTAAGCCCATGTCATAAGACATATTGTGGGCAATTAGGACTAAACTCTCTAGAGCATTCTTGTGGCGGAGGTTGCAGTAATTACATAGAGCTCCAATATAATTGAGTTTTTTCCTAAGGTGATCATGATGTTGAACCTTGAAATTGGTGGGTGTAAATACCTCCTCACAAAACTGACAGTAAGTCTGTCTCCTAAAATGAACCATATCCTCAAGAGACATGTCTATTTCATATTTGGGTAGGGTGGATCTGATAATTTCCCATTTGGTGGCAACTCGCTCCATGAAATGAGTGACGCTGTCCCCCCCAAAATAAGTAAATTTATCAATGACGGAGTGGTTCCTATCAACAATTATATAGCTGTATGCTATAGGCCAATGTATGGCTGTAACAGAACCTAGACAATCCTCAGTGCTTAGGACACTCGCGAAATCGAAATAAGCTACATGGGAAGGGGGGTAACCTTTCCCTGTATTTTTAAAATAAAGGGTGTCCCCCTCCTGGGGATAAATCATTTTCTGCGTGATGTCGCAGGAAACAGAATGGTGAGACAGCTCACTAGAATTTTGATATTCAGAAAGACAGCTTCTACTGAAGACTGTCTTTCGCCTGTGGCTGCGGGTAAAGTTCCGCAAAAACTAATTTAAGTCTTTAATAAGACTTACATGAGACTCCCCCAATAATAATAATGGAACTATGTCTGAGTACTGTCTGCTACCTCGACGACAAAGAGAGACGTGATAGGCAGCGTCTGTATGTTTGTGAATTGAATACAAAAAAATGGAGAGTTTATTCCTATTTTCCAATTTAGAGATATCCTCCCATGAGAGAGAGAAAGATAATTGCTCGTATTTGACCATTTTCCTAACCCTAGAGTGAGAATCTACAAGTCTTCCTATACGTTTCCATTTCCATCCTTGTTGTGACGCCCGAAAAGCGGCAATGCATTGAATAATGCA
The DNA here is from genome assembly GCF_020424385.1 of Procambarus clarkii. NCBI lineage: Eukaryota > Metazoa > Arthropoda > Malacostraca > Decapoda > Cambaridae > Procambarus > Procambarus clarkii. Next base: position 138,929 of record NW_025555953.1, read on the forward strand.
TGTTCCATTGTTACCATTGGGGTTTGGGTTGAAGACCTCATGTCACCCCCTTAAAAAGGGGGGATAAGGGACATAATCCCCCAAAACTGACCTTACACTACCATTACAGATAACGATTTTGAGGAAATCAACATTAAATAATATAAAACCACTCCCCTCTGTTTCTGAAAGGAGATCCTCCAGACGTGTAATCATATATCCCACCCAACTATCAATAAGATCACCCACCTCCTCAAGAGTTACCAGCCTAGCAGGTGTCGTTATGAAGTGTTCCCTATAGTCATCATCTTCTGTGAGACGTTGTTTTAAAAGTGTATACTTCACTTCAAGGAGGATTTTGAATGATGAAGTAAAATTGCCATGACCCGCCAGAGAATTCATGTAATTCTCTATTTCGTTAGAGAATAGTTCTCTAAAGTTGCTTAGAAGACCTACAGGATCTGTGGCAAAGGCTGGGGGGATGGAATATTCCATTCTAGTAAAGAGATCCCCCAGGGCCCCCACCCTATTAATTAAGTGAGGGATGTCTATAACATCCTCCCCTTCTGAGGAATTTCCATCACTATCTCGATTGTTGTCATGGGGTCTAAAACCACTTGGACCTGCCTGAGGGATGTCACCACCACCATCACCACCATCACCATCATCACTTATCTCTTCCTCCCCCCCATTTTCAAAGGGCTGTCTACCCCCACCACCACCTAAGGGGCTATTGTTACGTTGGGCTTTGGGGTGAAGTTCCTCTCCTACCTGCCCCTGAGATGTCTTTACCTGCCTCTGAAGTACCCCTGGAAAAAAATAATTATAATAATAATAATAATAATAATAATAATAATAAAAAGCAACACCCCAACACACCCTACTAAACCCCATGACATAACGCCTCAAGAAAGCTTCTTAAGATAATAAAACTGGAGAGAGGGTTTATTCACACACCTTGGGGACATGATTGAAGATGTTCAGAGGTCAAGTGCTCACACAAAGTGACCCCACAACTGCTGCAGGTGAAAGTGGGGTGAGGCTTCTAGGTGACGCTGCCGCATATGAGGCATACAAAAACCACTCTCTCCGGTAGGCCGGTGATGTTTACCTCCTAACAAGGAAATAACATATAAATATACACACTCTCACTCACACAGCCCCCACACACCCCCCATGAAGATAGGGGAAACCATCTCAATATTTCTCATTTGAAATAAATACGAATAAATAAATAAATAAATAAATAAGGGCTTACCTCCACCACAGGTCCTCCTGTGAACTCCACTAGATTGAACACACACAGCTTCCCCACAGCGGAGGCAGCAATAAGTTGTATGCACGAATTGTGGTGATGAGCTCCAACCACAAATGTTGCAAATATCACCTGGGAGTGACATTATCCCCCACTCCTAGGAAAAAAATTATATAAAATAAATAAATATATATTCTCTCCCACTCAAAACACCCCTCTTTCTCTCATATATATATATATATATATATATATATATATATATATATATATATATATATATATATATATATATATATATATATATTCTCCCTCTCTCAAAACACCCCTACTCTCTCTTATATATATATATATATATATATATATATATATATATATATATATATATATATATATATATATATATATATATATATATATATATATATATATATGTCGTACCTAGTAGCCAGAACGCACTTCTCAGCCTATTATGCAAGGCCCAATTTGCCTAATAAGCCAAGTTTTCATGAATTATTGTTTTTTTGACTACCTAACCTACCTAACCTTACCTAACCTAACTTTTTCGGCTACCTAACCTACAAAGATAGGTTAGGTTAGGTTAGGTAGGGTTAGTTATGTACGGTCATATATCTACGTTAATTTTAACTCCAATAAAAAAAAATTGACCTTATAGATAATGAAATGGGTAGCTTTATCATTTCATAAGAAAAAATTAGAGAAAATATATTAATTCAGGAAAACTTGGCTTATTAGGCAAATCGGGCCTTGCATAGTAGGCTGAGAAGTGCGTTCTGGCTACTAGGTACGACATATATATATATATATATATATATATATATATATATATATATATATATATATATATATATATATATATATATACATATATACATATATATATACATATATATATATATGGCACAACTCTCCTAAACACGAGAGTTAAGTATACAACTTTAGAACACTTTCCCACCAGGAGACTCGAACCCTAGCCAGCACAGAAGCCTTGCAGCAACTGGCATAACAGGTACGCCTTAACCCGCTCCACCACCCGCTCAGACCCTTAAAAGAGATTATGGTGCGAACCCATACTGCTCCTGGCAGTATGGGTTCGAGTCACTTCTGGGGTGTGAGTTTTCAGTTGTATATAGTTCTGGGGACCATTCAGGCTTGTTTGCATTTGTGTTCCTCACGTGTGCCCCAAAGAATGAGGTGATTTGATAAAATGCTATGCCCAAGATTACCATCCGAGTGCCGGCGGGAAGGTGGTTCAAATAGCTTCGGCTATCACTTCCTTATGTCCGGTCGTGATGGTCAAGCGGATTAAGGCGTCCCTGTACATACCAGTTGCGTTGCTCCTGGCAGTATGGGCTCGAGTCACTTCTGGGGTGTGAGTTTTCAGTTGTATATCGTCCTGGGGACCATTCAGGCTTGTTCGCATTTGTGTTCCTCACGTGTGCCCCAAAGAATGAGGTGATTTGGTAAAATGCTATGCCCAAGATTACTATCCGAGTGCCGGCGGTGGGGTGGTTCAAATAGCCTCGGCTATCACCTCATTATGTCCGGTCGTGATGGTCAAGTGGATTAAGGCGTCTTGTACATACCAGTTGCGTTTGCTCCTGGGAGTATGGGTTCGAGTCACTTCTGGGGTGTGAGTTTTCAGTTGCATATTGTCCTGGGGACCATTCAGGCTTGTTCGCATTTGTGTTCCTCACGTGTGCCCCAAAGAATGAGGTGATTTGGTAAAATGCTATGCCCAAGATTACTATCCGAGTGCCGGCGGTGGGGTGGTTCAAATAGCCTCGGCTATCACCTCATTATGTCCGGTCGTGATGGTCAAGTGGATTAAGGCGTCTTGTACATACCAGTTGCGTTTGCTCCTGGGAGTATGGGTTCGAGTCACTTCTGGGGTGTGAGTTTTCAGTTGCATATTGTCCTGGGGACCATTCAGGCTTGTTCGCATTTGTGTTCCTCACGTGTGCCCCAAAGAATGAGGTGATTTGGTAAAATGCTATGCCCAAGATTACTATCCGAGTGCCGGCGGTGGGGTGGTTCAAATAGCCTCGGCTCTCACCTCATTATGTCCGGTCGTGATGGTCAAGTGGATTAAGGCGTCTTGTACATACCAGTTGCGTTTGCTCCTGGGAGTATGGGTTCGAGTCACTTCTGGGGTGTGAGTTTTCAGTTATATATATATATATATATATATATATATATATATATATATATATATATATATATATATATACTCTCCCTCTCTCAAAACACCCCTACTCTCTCTTATATATATATATATATATATATATATATATATATATATATATATATATATATATATATATATATATATATATATACCCCCAAATATGAAATACATATTAATTTACTTACATGTTAGTCTAGACGGGGATGGAGAGTGGAAGGTTTCAACACTAACTGTATAATACGACGAAGGAGGGGCGTATGGTGTCCTTATATTTGATGATCAAGTGGGGGGGCGGTGTTGCCACATACAATACCTCACAGCCCCTCCCTCCATAGTGTGAAAGAGAAGGGTTAGGGTTGCTATGGGGAACTTTTTTTCTCTCGTCTGGCGGTCATCTCTATGGGAGTTGAGCAAAAAACCCAGGTAGGCTGGCTATGGTCTGAGGAGGGTGGCGCTCCTTGGAGAGTGAATACGCAATACATGCAACATCTCACAGCTCCTGTGTGAAAGAGAAGGATTGGACTTGCTATAGAGAACTTTTTTTCTCTCGTCTCGAGGTCATCTCAATGGGAGTCCCCAAAAAAACCAGGTAGGGCCGTCTTTGTCCTGAGGAGGGTGGCACTCCTTGGGGAGTGAATACATGCTCACACACTCACTCTCGCACACACACACACACACACACACACTCTCACTCACACACTCTCACTCTCTCATATATATATATATATATATATATATATATATATATATATATATATATATATATATATATATATATATATATATATATATATATATATATATATATATATATATATATATATATATAAGTGGCTGTCCCACAGGTAATTGGATCATTTATGAGGAAAATATGGAGGAGTGTACTTCTGCCACAGATGACCAACTTAATATTTTTCATCAACCAGCGAGAATATTTGTAGCTGGATTTAGCAATTCTGGGAAAACTAGTCTGGTGGTAAATTTATGTGTTAAATACCACGGAAAATTCTCAAAAATTATAGTGTCAACTGCAAATAATACTGAACATCCTATTTCAAACAACCCCATTTTGCGAAAAAAGGTTACGCTCTCCCAAGGGCTGATTAACCCTTTAGAGTATAAGAATCCTTTTTCAAATGAGTCAGTTTTGTATATAATTGATGACTTATACCTGGAAGCCATTCAGAGTCCAATTATAGCCAATATCTTCACCCGAGGGAGACACGATAATATTTCTGTAATTCTAATTAGTCAAAATTTGTTTCCCCAGGGGAAATATGCTAGGACAATAACTCTGAATTGTACCCATTATATATTAATGAAGCAGAGAGACATAACCCAACTTGAAATTTTAAGTGGTCAGTTATATGGGCGGAAAACTATTAATAATTTCGTCGAAATATACCGACGGGCAATATCCCAGAGAGAGTATGGCTATTTATTGGTTGATCTGACAGTTCCTGAGACATTACAACTACGAACGGGGATTGTCAATGAAGACCAGTGTGAAATTGTTTATCATATGTGAACAAAACAAAAAATGCCTTTAACGACACAGAAACGGTCAATTCTTACCTCCATCTATAATGACATTTCTACTCTGGGTGGTTTCACAGGATCAATTCAAAAATTGTATAAGGCTGCCAGACTTAAAGACACCAGCATCAGTATTGCAGATGTGAGATTATTTCTCCGTGGGGAACGATCTTACACATTACATAGAAGAAATTTAGTTAGATTTCCTTGGCGAAAAATATTAGCTCCTAAACCCCGCACCATAATTGCCTGTGATTTGGGAGACTTTTGTAGTTTACAAAAATACAATAGTGGTGTAAAATATATTTTGATTTGTGTCGATGTTTATTCTCGCCTAATGCAGACTCAAACTTTAAAAACAAAAAATTCAACTGATGTGGTAGCTGCTCTAAAGAAGATTTTAGAGGAAACCTCTCAGTTTCACGGGGTAAGACGAATATTCACCGACTGAGGTAGAGAATTTTACAACAGTACTGTTCAAAATTATCTGAATAAGAAAAATATTAAGTTATATAGTGTATTTTCGGAAATGAAATCTAGTATAGTGGAGCGAGCCATCAAAACTTTAAAACATAAACTGTATCATTATATGACCCAGGTTAATTCTTTACAATACATTCACATCCTTCCAAAAGTTGTGAATCACAACCACACTTTCCATAGAATACTAAAAAATACTCCACATGCCATCCATAAGTTGCAAAACATTGAAGATATACGAAGACAGTTTAAGGTCATGTATTTAAACAATGACCACCCCATAACTTCCATCAGGCCACAACTGCAGGTTGGGCAGTATGTACGACTAGCAAAGCGAAGGAATATATTTCACAAGGGCTTTTGGCCCCAAAATACAGAAGAAATATTTCAAGTGTCTCATATCGATAGAACACAACCAATCCCAACCTATAAAGTCAAAGATTTAACCAACGAGCCGATCAGTGGTATGTTTTATGAGCAAGAATTGATTCCAACAACGCTTCCAGACTATTTTCCCATAACGATATTACAGTCTAGGTGACATCGAAAGGACACAGAGAATATATCGTCAAGTGGAGAGGGTACCCAGATTCCAGCAATTGCTGGATTAAAGCTCAAGTCATCGTCAAATTTTGAAAAAAAAAAATGACAGTTCATCAGAACTCTCTCGTAGAGAAACACCATCAACTGTTATTTTTATTAAACAATTTATCACCCAAGAAGCGGAATAAACTAATCAAGGCTTTAAAACGACAGGAAATTGAATCAATTTGTGAAATTTTTGCCAATTTTCTGAAACGAAACATCCCAGTTCAACCTCAGATAATTAATGGACTACAGAGGTATCAGAATAGCATTCGTTCTGTAGCACGTAAGAAAACTCCATTGTACAAAAAGAAAATCATTTTAACCTCTAGGAGAGGTGGTGCTATATTGGCAGCTCTGTTACTTTTGGCTGTATCGTTAATTTCCTCTCTAATAAAGTAATTACGTAAGAAGAGAAAAAAATGGTGAAAGAATATTGCCTAGTACCACGACTCGTTGCTGAAAAATATTTATTTAATAAAAACTAGAGTACTCCACCGCCTCTTAATGAGGTGGCTCCACCCTCTTCCACCAGTGGTAGAGGTGGAAATAAGTCCTTCTCTTTAAAAAACGAAAGCAAATCGGGCAATTCGGCTAATAATGTTGGTGGTAGCTGTAAGCACCTTGGCTGTGACTCTAGCGGTGGTGATGATGGAGTGGGGGGAGTGGACACTGCCCCCACACCCCCAGCACCAACAACAACTTGTGGACGGTGTTGCCACGGTAGCTCCTTTGAACGTTATAGCCCTACCAGACGGGGGGGGACTGATCAGACAACCTTTAAAAGATATTGCCCCCCCCCCCTCCATATATATATATATATGTCGTATCTAGTAGCCAGAACGCACTTGTCAGCCTACTATGCAAGGCCCGATTTGCCTAATAAGCCAAGTTTTCATGAATTAATTGTTTTTCGACTACCTAACCTACCTAACCTAACCCAACCTAACTTTTTCGGCTACCTAACCTAACCTATAAAGATAGGTTAGGTTAGGTTAGGTAGGGTTGGTTAGGTTCGGTCATATATCTACGTTAATTTTAACTCCAATAAAATGCAAACAAGCCTGAATGGTCCCCAGGACTATATACAACTGAAAACTCACACCCCAGAAGTGACTCGAACCCATACTCGCAACTGGTATGTACAGGGACGCCTTAATCCGCTTGACCATCACGACCGGACATAAGGAAGTGATAGCCGAAGCTATTTGAACCACTTCCCCGCCGGCACTCGGATGGTAATCTTGGGCATAGCATTTTATCAAATCACCTCATTCTTTGGGGCACACGTGAGGAACACAAATGCAAACAAGCCTGAATGGTCCCCAGGACTATATACAACTGAAAACTCACACCCCAGAAGTGACTCAAACCCATACTGCCAGGAGCAACGCAACTGGTATGTACAGGGACGCCTTAATCCGCTTGACCATCACGACCGGACATAAGGAAGTGATAGCCGAGGCTATTTGAACCACTTCCCCGCCGGCACTCGGATGGTAATCTTGGGCATAGCATTTTATCAAATCACCTCATTCTTTGGGGCTACACGTGAGGAACACAAATGCAAACAAGCCTGAATGGTCCCCAGGACTATATACAACTGAAAACTCACACCCCAGAAGTGACTCGAACCCATACTCCCACAACTGGTATGTACAGGGACGCCTTAATCCGCTTGACCATCACGACCGGACATAAGGAAGTGATAGCCGAGGCTATATGAACCACTTCCCCGCCGGCACTCGGATGGTAATCTTGGGCATAGCATTTTATCAAATCACCTCATTCTTTGGGGCACACGTGAGGAACACAAATGCAAACAAGCCTGAATGGTCCCCAGGACTATATACAACTGAAAACTCACACCCCAGAAGTGACTCGAACCCATACTCCCACAACTGGTATGTACAGGGACGCCTTAATCCGCTTGACCATCACGACCGGACATAAGGAAGTGATAGCCGAGGCTATTTGAACCACTTCCCCGCCGGCACTCGGATGGTAATCTTGGGCATAGCATTTTATCAAATCACCTCATTCTTTGGGGCACACGTGAGGAACACAAATGCAAACAAGCCTGAATGGTCCCAGGACTATATACAACTGAAAACTCACACCCCAGAAGTGACTCGAACCCATACTCCCAGCAACTGGTATGTACAGGGACGCCTTAATCCGCTTGACCATCACGACCGGACATAAGGAAGTGATAGCCGAGGCTATATGAACCACTTCCCCGCCGGCACTCGGATGGTAATCTTGGGCATAGCATTTTATCAAATCACCTCATTCTTTGGGGCACACGTGAGGAACACAAATGCAAACAAGCCTGAATGGTCCCCAGGACTATATACAACTGAAAACTCACACCCCAGAAGTGACTCGAACCCATACTCCCACAACTGGTATGTACAGGGACGCCTTAATCCGCTTGACCATCACGACCGGACATAAGGAAGTGATAGCCGAGGCTATATGAACCACTTCCCCGCCGGCACTCGGATGGTAATCTTGGGCATAGCATTTTATCAAATCACCTCATTCTTTGGGGCACACGTGAGGAACACAAATGCAAACAAGCCTGAATGGTCCCCAGGACTATATACAACTGAAAACTCACACCCCAGAAGTGACTCGAACCCATACTCCCACAACTGGTATGTACAGGGACGCCTTAATCCGCTTGACCATCACGACCGGACATAAGGAAGTGATAGCCGAGGCTATATGAACCACTTCCCCGCCGGCACTCGGATGGTAATCTTGGGCATAGCATTTTATCAAATCACCTCATTCTTTGGGGCACACGTGAGGAACACAAATGCAAACAAGCCTGAATGGTCCCCAGGACTATATACAACTGAAAACTCACACCCCAGAAGTGACTCGAACCCATACTCCCACAACTGGTATGTACAGGGACGCCTTAATCCGCTTGACCATCACGACCGGACATAAGGAAGTGATAGCCGAGGCTATTTGAACCACTTCCCCGCCGGCACTCGGATGGTAATCTTGGGCATAGCATTTTATCAAATCACCTCATTCTTTGGGGCACACGTGAGGAACACAAATGCAAACAAGCCTGAATGGTCCCCAGGACTATATACAACTGAAAACTCACACCCCAGAAGTGACTCGAACCCATACTCCAGGAGCACGCAACTGGTATGTACAGGGACGCCTTAATCCGCTTGACCATCACGACCGGACATAAGGAAGTGATAGCCGAGGCTATTTGAACCACTTCCCCGCCGGCACTCGGATGGTAATCTTGGGCATAGCATTTTATCAAATCACCTCATTCTTTGGGGCACACGTGAGGAACACAAATGCAAACAAGCCTGAATGGTCCCCAGGACTATATACAACTGAAAACTCACACCCCAGAAGTGACTCGAACCCATACTCCAGGAGCAACGCAACTGGTATGTACAGGGACGCCTTAATCCGCTTGACCATCACGACCGGACATAAGGAAGTGATAGCCGAGGCTATTTGAACCACTTCCCCGCCGGCACTCGGATGGTAATCTTGGGCATAGCATTTTATCAAATCACCTCATTCTTTGGGGCACACGTGAGGAACACAAATGCAAACAAGCCTGAATGGTCCCCAGGACTATATACAACTGAAAACTCACACCCCAGAAGTGACTCGAACCCATACTGCCAGGAGCAACGCAACTGGTATGTACAGGGACGCCTTAATCCGCTTGACCATCACGACCGGACATAAGGAAGTGATAGCCGAGGCTATTTGAACCACTTCCCCGCCGGCACTCGGATGGTAATCTTGGGCATAGCATTTTATCAAATCACCTCATTCTTTGGGGCACACGTGAGGAACACAAATGCAAACAAGCCTGAATGGTCCCCAGGACTATATACAACTGAAAACTCACACCCCAGAAGTGACTCGAACCCATACTCCAGGAGCAACGCAACTGGTATGTACAGGGACGCCTTAATCCGCTTGACCATCACGACCGGACATAAGGAAGTGATAGCCGAGGCTATTTGAACCACTTCCCCGCCGGCACTCGGATGGTAATCTTGGGCATAGCATTTTATCAAATCACCTCATTCTTTGGGGCACACGTGAGGAACACAAATGCAAACAAGCCTGAATGGTCCCCAGGACTATATACAACTGAAAACTCACACCCCAGAAGTGACTCGAACCCATACTCCAGGAGCAACGCAACTGGTATGTACAGGGACGCCTTAATCCGCTTGACCATCACGACCGGACATAAGGAAGTGATAGCCGAGGCTATTTGAACCACTTCCCCGCCGGCACTCGGATGGTAATCTTGGGCATAGCATTTTATCAAATCACCTCATTCTTTGGGGCACACGTGAGGAACACAAATGCAAACAAGCCTGAATGGTCCCCAGGACTATATACAACTGAAAACTCACACCCCAGAAGTGACTCGAACCCATACTCCAGGAGCAACGCAACTGGTATGTACAGGGACGCCTTAATCCGCTTGACCATCACGACCGGACATAAGGAAGTGATAGCCGAGGCTATTTGAACCACTTCCCCGCCGGCACTCGGATGGTAATCTTGGGCATAGCATTTTATCAAATCACCTCATTCTTTGGGGCACACGTGAGGAACACAAATGCAAACAAGCCTGAATGGTCCCCAGGACTATATACAACTGAAAACTCACACCCCAGAAGTGACTCGAACCCATACTGCCAGGAGCAACGCAACTGGTATGTACAGGGACGCCTTAATCCGCTTGACCATCACGACCGGACATAAGGAAGTGATAGCCGAGGCTATTTGAACCACTTCCCCGCCGGCACTCGGATGGTAATCTTGGGCATAGCATTTTATCAAATCACCTCATTCTTTGGGGCACACGTGAGGAACACAAATGCAAACAAGCCTGAATGGTCCCCAGGACTATATACAACTGAAAACTCACACCCCAGAAGTGACTCGAACCCATACTCCAGGAGCAACGCAACTGGTATGTACAGGGACGCCTTAATCCGCTTGACCATCACGACCGGACATAAGGAAGTGATAGCCGAGGCTATTTGAACCACTTCCCCGCCGGCACTCGGATGGTAATCTTGGGCATAGCATTTTATCAAATCACCTCATTCTTTGGGGCACACGTGAGGAACACAAATGCAAACAAGCCTGAATGGTCCCCAGGACTATATACAACTGAAAACTCACACCCCAGAAGTGACTCGAACCCATACTCCAGGAGCAACGCAACTGGTATGTACAGGGACGCCTTAATCCGCTTGACCATCACGACCGGACATAAGGAAGTGATAGCCGAGGCTATTTGAACCACTTCCCCGCCGGCACTCGGATGGTAATCTTGGGCATAGCATTTTATCAAATCACCTCATTCTTTGGGGCACACGTGAGGAACACAAATGCAAACAAGCCTGAATGGTCCCCAGGACTATATACAACTGAAAACTCACACCCCAGAAGTGACTCGAACCCATACTGCCAGGAGCAACGCAACTGGTATGTACAGGGACGCCTTAATCCGCTTGACCATCACGACCGGACATAAGGAAGTGATAGCCGAGGCTATTTGAACCACTTCCCCGCCGGCACTCGGATGGTAATCTTGGGCATAGCATTTTATCAAATCACCTCATTCTTTGGGGCACACGTGAGGAACACAAATGCAAACAAGCCTGAATGGTCCCCAGGACTATATACAACTGAAAACTCACACCCCAGAAGTGACTCGAACCCATACTGCCAGGAGCAACGCAACTGGTATGTACAGGGACGCCTTAATCCGCTTGACCATCACGACCGGACATAAGGAAGTGATAGCCGAAGCTATTTGAACCACTTCCCCGCCGGCACTCGGATGGTAATCTTGGGCATAGCATTTTATCAAATCACCTCATTCTTTGGGGCACACGTGAGGAACACAAATGCAAACAAGCCTGAATGGTCCCCAGGACTATATACAACTGAAAACTCACACCCCAGAAGTGACTCGAACCCATACTGCCAGGAGCAACGCAACTGGTATGTACAGGGACGCCTTAATCCGCTTGACCATCACGACCGGACATAAGGAAGTGATAGCCGAGGCTATTTGAACCACTTCCCCGCCGGCACTCGGATGGTAATCTTGGGCATAGCATTTTATCAAATCACCTCATTCTTTGGGGCACACGTGAGGAACACAAATGCAAACAAGCCTGAATGGTCCCCAGGACTATATACAACTGAAAACTCACACCCCAGAAGTGACTCGAACCCATACTGCCAGGAGCAACGCAACTGGTATGTACAGGGACGCCTTAATCCGCTTGACCATCACGACCGGACATAAGGAAGTGATAGCCGAAGCTATTTGAACCACTTCCCCGCCGGCACTCGGATGGTAATCTTGGGCATAGCATTTTATCAAATCACCTCATTCTTTGGGGCACACGTGAGGAACACAAATGCAAACAAGCCTGAATGGTCCCCAGGACTATATACAACTGAAAACTCACACCCCAGAAGTGACTCGAACCCATACTGCCAGGAGCAACGCAACTGGTATGTACAGGGACGCCTTAATCCGCTTGACCATCACGACCGGACATAAGGAAGTGATAGCCGAAGCTATTTGAACCACTTCCCCGCCGGCACTCGGATGGTAATCTTGGGCATAGCATTTTATCAAATCACCTCATTCTTTGGGGCACACGTGAGGAACACAAATGCAAACAAGCCTGAATGGTCCCCAGGACTATATACAACTGAAAACTCACACCCCAGAAGTGACTCGAACCCATACTGCCAGGAGCAACGCAACTGGTATGTACAGGGACGCCTTAATCCGCTTGACCATCACGACCGGACATAAGGAAGTGATAGCCGAAGCTATTTGAACCACTTCCCCGCCGGCACTCGGATGGTAATCTTGGGCATAGCATTTTATCAAATCACCTCATTCTTTGGGGCACACGTGAGGAACACAAATGCAAACAAGCCTGAATGGTCCCCAGGACTATATACAACTGAAAACTCACACCCCAGAAGTGACTCGAACCCATACTGCCAGGAGCAACGCAACTGGTATGTACAGGGACGCCTTAATCCGCTTGACCATCACGACCGGACATAAGGAAGTGATAGCCGAAGCTATTTGAACCACTTCCCCGCCGGCACTCGGATGGTAATCTTGGGCATAGCATTTTATCAAATCACCTCATTCTTTGGGGCACACGTGAGGAACACAAATGCAACTGAAAACTCACACCCCAGAAGTGACTCGAACCCATACTGCCAGGAGCAACGCAACTGGTATGTAATGGTCCCCAGGACTATATACAACTGAAAACTCACACCCCAGAAGTGACTCGAACCCATACTGCCAGGAGCAACGCAACTGGTATGTACAGGGACGCCTTAATCCGCTTGACCATCACGACCGGACATAAGGAAGTGATAGCCGAAGCTATTTGAACCACTTCCCCGCCGGCACTCGGATGGTAATCTTGGGCATAGCATTTTATCAAATCACCTCATTCTTTGGGGCACACGTGAGGAACACAAATGCAAACAAGCCTGAATGGTCCCCAGGACTATATACAACTGAAAACTCACACCCCAGAAGTGACTCGAACCCATACTGCCAGGAGCAACGCAACTGGTATGTACAGGGACGCCTTAATCCGCTTGACCATCACGACCGGACATAAGGAAGTGATAGCCGAAGCTATTTGAACCACTTCCCCGCCGGCACTCGGATGGTAATCTTGGGCATAGCATTTTATCAAATCACCTCATTCTTTGGGGCACACGTGAGGAACACAAATGCAAACAAGCCTGAATGGTCCCCAGGACTATATACAACTGAAAACTCACACCCCAGAAGTGACTCGAACCCATACTGCCAGGAGCAACGCAACTGGTATGTACAGGGACGCCTTAATCCGCTTGACCATCACGACCGGACATAAGGAAGTGATAGCCGAAGCTATTTGAACCACTTCCCCGCCGGCACTCGGATGGTAATCTTGGGCATAGCATTTTATCAAATCACCTCATTCTTTGGGGCACACGTGAGGAACACAAATGCAAACAAGCCTGAATGGTCCCCAGGACTATATACAACTGAAAACTCACACCCCAGAAGTGACTCGAACCCATACTGCCAGGAGCAACGCAACTGGTATGTACAGGGACGCCTTAATCCGCTTGACCATCACGACCGGACATAAGGAAGTGATAGCCGAAGCTATTTGAACCACTTCCCCGCCGGCACTCGGATGGTAATCTTGGGCATAGCATTTTATCAAATCACCTCATTCTTTGGGGCACACGTGAGGAACACAAATGCAAACAAGCCTGAATGGTCCCCAGGACTATATACAACTGAAAACTCACACCCCAGAAGTGACTCGAACCCATACTGCCAGGAGCAACGCAACTGGTATGTACAGGGACGCCTTAATCCGCTTGACCATCACGACCGGACATAAGGAAGTGATAGCCGAAGCTATTTGAACCACTTCCCCGCCGGGAACTCGGATGGTAATCTTGGGCATAGCATTTTATCAAATCACCTCATTCTTTGGGGCACACGTGAGGAACACAAATGCAAACAAGCCTGAATGGTCTCCAGGAATATATACAACTGAAAACTCACACCCCAGAAGTGACTCGAACCCATACTGCCAGGAGCAACGCAACTGGTATGTACAGGGACGCCTTAATCCGCTTGACCATCACGACCGGACATAAGGAAGTGATAGCCGAAGCTATTTGAACCACTTGCCCGCTGGCACTCGGATGGTAATCTTGGGCATAGCATTTTATCAAATCACCTCATTCTTTGGGGCACACGTGAGGAACACAAATGCAAACAAGCCTGAATGGTCCCCAGGACTATATACAACTGAAAACTCACACCCCAGAAGTGACTCGAACCCATACTGCCAGGAGCAACGCAACTGGTATGTACAGGGACGCCTTAATCCGCTTGACCATCACGACCGGACATAAGGAAGTGATAGCCGAAGCTATTTGAACCACTTGCCCGCCGGCACTCGGATGGTAATCTTGGGCATAGCATTTTATCAAATCACCTCATTCTTTGGGGCACACGTGAGGAACACAAATGCAAACAAGCCTGAATGGTCCCCAGGACTATATACAACTGAAAACTCACACCCCAGAAGTGACTCGAACCCATACTGCCAGGAGCAACGCAACTGGTATGTACAGGGACGCCTTAATCCGCTTGACCATCACGACCGGACATAAGGAAGTGATAGCCGAAGCTATTTGAACCACTTCCCCGCCGGCACTCGGATGGTAATCTTGGGCATAGCATTTTATCAAATCACCTCATTCTTTGGGGCACACGTGAGGAACACAAATGCAAACAAGCCTGAATGGTCCCCAGGACTATATACAACTGAAAACTCACACCCCAGAAGTGACTCGAACCCATACTGCCAGGAGCAACGCAACTGGTATGTACAGGGACGCCTTAATCCGCTTGACCATCACGACCGGACATAAGGAAGTGATAGCCGAAGCTATTTGAACCACTTCCCCGCCGGCACTCGGATGGTAATCTTGGGCATAGCATTTTATCAAATCACCTCATTCTTTGGGGCACACGTGAGGAACACAAATGCAAACAAGCCTGAATGGTCCCCAGGACTATATACAACTGAAAACTCACACCCCAGAAGTGACTCGAACCCATACTGCCAGGAGCAACGCAACTGGTATGTACAGGGACGCCTTAATCCGCTTGACCATCACGACCGGACATAAGGAAGTGATAGCCGAAGCTATTTGAACCACTTCCCCGCCGGCACTCGGATGGTAATCTTGGGCATAGCATTTTATCAAATCACCTCATTCTTTGGGGCACACGTGAGGAACACAAATGCAAACAAGCCTGAATGGTCCCCAGGACTATATACAACTGAAAACTCACACCCCAGAAGTGACTCGAACCCATACTGCCAGGAGCAACGCAACTGGTATGTACAGGGACGCCTTAATCCGCTTGACCATCACGACCGGACATAAGGAAGTGATAGCCGAAGCTATTTGAACCACTTCCCCGCCGGCACTCGGATGGTAATCTTGGGCATAGCATTTTATCAAATCACCTCATTCTTTGGGGCACACGTGAGGAACACAAATGCAAACAAGCCTGAATGGTCCCCAGGACTATATACAACTGAAAACTCACACCCCAGAAGTGACTCGAACCCATACTGCCAGGAGCAACGCAACTGGTATGTACAGGGACGCCTTAATCCGCTTGACCATCACGACCGGACATAAGGAAGTGATAGCCGAAGCTATTTGAACCACTTCCCCGCCGGCACTCGGATGGTAATCTTGGGCATAGCATTTTATCAAATCACCTCATTCTTTGGGGCACACGTGAGGAACACAAATGCAAACAAGCCTGAATGGTCCCCAGGACTATATACAACTGAAAACTCACACCCCAGAAGTGACTCGAACCCATACTGCCAGGAGCAACGCAACTGGTATGTACAGGGACGCCTTAATCCGCTTGACCATCACGACCGGACATAAGGAAGTGATAGCCGAAGCTATTTGAACCACTTCCCCGCCGGCACTCGGATGGTAATCTTGGGCATAGCATTTTATCAAATCACCTCATTCTTTGGGGCACACGTGAGGAACACAAATGCAAACAAGCCTGAATGGTCCCCAGGACTATATACAACTGAAAACTCACACCCCAGAAGTGACTCGAACCCATACTGCCAGGAGCAACGCAACTGGTATGTACAGGGACGCCTTAATCCGCTTGACCATCACGACCGGACATAAGGAAGTGATAGCCGAAGCTATTTGAACCACTTCCCCGCCGGCACTCGGATGGTAATCTTGGGCATAGCATTTTATCAAATCACCTCATTCTTTGGGGCACACGTGAGGAACACAAATGCAAACAAGCCTGAATGGTCCCCAGGACTATATACAACTGAAAACTCACACCCCAGAAGTGACTCGAACCCATACTGCCAGGAGCAACGCAACTGGTATGTACAGGGACGCCTTAATCCGCTTGACCATCACGACCGGACATAAGGAAGTGATAGCCGAAGCTATTTGAACCACTTCCCCGCCGGCACTCGGATGGTAATCTTGGGCATAGCATTTTATCAAATCACCTCATTCTTTGGGGCACACGTGAGGAACACAAATGCAAACAAGCCTGAATGGTCCCCAGGACTATATACAACTGAAAACTCACACCCCAGAAGTGACTCGAACCCATACTGCCAGGAGCAACGCAACTGGTATGTACAGGGACGCCTTAATCCGCTTGACCATCACGACCGGACATAAGGAAGTGATAGCCGAAGCTATTTGAACCACTTCCCCGCCGGCACTCGGATGGTAATCTTGGGCATAGCATTTTATCAAATCACCTCATTCTTTGGGGCACACGTGAGGAACACAAATGCAAACAAGCCTGAATGGTCCCCAGGACTATATACAACTGAAAACTCACACCCCAGAAGTGACTCGAACCCATACTGCCAGGAGCAACGCAACTGGTATGTACAGGGACGCCTTAATCCGCTTGACCATCACGACCGGACATAAGGAAGTGATAGCCGAAGCTATTTGAACCACTTCCCCGCCGGCACTCGGATGGTAATCTTGGGCATAGCATTTTATCAAATCACCTCATTCTTTGGGGCACACGTGAGGAACACAAATGCAAACAAGCCTGAATGGTCCCCAGGACTATATACAACTGAAAACTCACACCCCAGAAGTGACTCGAACCCATACTGCCAGGAGCAACGCAACTGGTATGTACAGGGACGCCTTAATCCGCTTGACCATCACGACCGGACATAAGGAAGTGATAGCCGAAGCTATTTGAACCACTTCCCCGCCGGCACTCGGATGGTAATCTTGGGCATAGCATTTTATCAAATCACCTCATTCTTTGGGGCACACGTGAGGAACACAAATGCAAACAAGCCTGAATGGTCCCCAGGACTATATACAACTGAAAACTCACACCCCAGAAGTGACTCGAACCCATACTGCCAGGAGCAACGCAACTGGTATGTACAGGGACGCCTTAATCCGCTTGACCATCACGACCGGACATAAGGAAGTGATAGCCGAAGCTATTTGAACCACTTCCCCGCCGGCACTCGGATGGTAATCTTGGGCATAGCATTTTATCAAATCACCTCATTCTTTGGGGCACACGTGAGGAACACAAATGCAAACAAGCCTGAATGGTCCCCAGGACTATATACAACTGAAAACTCACACCCCAGAAGTGACTCGAACCCATACTGCCAGGAGCAACGCAACTGGTATGTACAGGGACGCCTTAATCCGCTTGACCATCACGACCGGACATAAGGAAGTGATAGCCGAAGCTATTTGAACCACTTCCCCGCCGGCACTCGGATGGTAATCTTGGGCATAGCATTTTATCAAATCACCTCATTCTTTGGGGCACACGTGAGGAACACAAATGCAAACAAGCCTGAATGGTCCCCAGGACTATATACAACTGAAAACTCACACCCCAGAAGTGACTCGAACCCATACTGCCAGGAGCAACGCAACTGGTATGTACAGGGACGCCTTAATCCGCTTGACCATCACGACCGGACATAAGGAAGTGATAGCCGAAGCTATTTGAACCACTTCCCCGCCGGCACTCGGATGGTAATCTTGGGCATAGCATTTTATCAAATCACCTCATTCTTTGGGGCACACGTGAGGAACACAAATGCAAACAAGCCTGAATGGTCCCCAGGACTATATACAACTGAAAACTCACACCCCAGAAGTGACTCGAACCCATACTGCCAGGAGCAACGCAACTGGTATGTACAGGGACGCCTTAATCCGCTTGACCATCACGACCGGACATAAGGAAGTGATAGCCGAAGCTATTTGAACCACTTCCCCGCCGGCACTCGGATGGTAATCTTGGGCATAGCATTTTATCAAATCACCTCATTCTTTGGGGCACACGTGAGGAACACAAATGCAAACAAGCCTGAATGGTCCCCAGGACTATATACAACTGAAAACTCACACCCCAGAAGTGACTCGAACCCATACTGCCAGGAGCAACGCAACTGGTATGTACAGGGACGCCTTAATCCGCTTGACCATCACGACCGGACATAAGGAAGTGATAGCCGAAGCTATTTGAACCACTTCCCCGCCGGCACTCGGATGGTAATCTTGGGCATAGCATTTTATCAAATCACCTCATTCTTTGGGGCACACGTGAGGAACACAAATGCAAACAAGCCTGAATGGTCCCCAGGACTATATACAACTGAAAACTCACACCCCAGAAGTGACTCGAACCCATACTGCCAGGAGCAACGCAACTGGTATGTACAGGGACGCCTTAATCCGCTTGACCATCACGACCGGACATAAGGAAGTGATAGCCGAAGCTATTTGAACCACTTCCCCGCCGGCACTCGGATGGTAATCTTGGGCATAGCATTTTATCAAATCACCTCATTCTTTGGGGCACACGTGAGGAACACAAATGCAAACAAGCCTGAATGGTCCCCAGGACTATATACAACTGAAAACTCACACCCCAGAAGTGACTCGAACCCATACTGCCAGGAGCAACGCAACTGGTATGTACAGGGACGCCTTAATCCGCTTGACCATCACGACCGGACATAAGGAAGTGATAGCCGAAGCTATTTGAACCACTTCCCCGCCGGCACTCGGATGGTAATCTTGGGCATAGCATTTTATCAAATCACCTCATTCTTTGGGGCACACGTGAGGAACACAAATGCAAACAAGCCTGAATGGTCCCCAGGACTATATACAACTGAAAACTCACACCCCAGAAGTGACTCGAACCCATACTGCCAGGAGCAACGCAACTGGTATGTACAGGGACGCCTTAATCCGCTTGACCATCACGACCGGACATAAGGAAGTGATAGCCGAAGCTATTTGAACCACTTCCCCGCCGGCACTCGGATGGTAATCTTGGGCATAGCATTTTATCAAATCACCTCATTCTTTGGGGCACACGTGAGGAACACAAATGCAAACAAGCCTGAATGGTCCCCAGGACTATATACAACTGAAAACTCACACCCCAGAAGTGACTCGAACCCATACTGCCAGGAGCAACGCAACTGGTATGTACAGGGACGCCTTAATCCGCTTGACCATCACGACCGGACATAAGGAAGTGATAGCCGAAGCTATTTGAACCACTTCCCCGCCGGCACTCGGATGGTAATCTTGGGCATAGCATTTTATCAAATCACCTCATTCTTTGGGGCACACGTGAGGAACACAAATGCAAACAAGCCTGAATGGTCCCCAGGACTATATACAACTGAAAACTCACACCCCAGAAGTGACTCGAACCCATACTGCCAGGAGCAACGCAACTGGTATGTACAGGGACGCCTTAATCCGCTTGACCATCACGACCGGACATAAGGAAGTGATAGCCGAAGCTATTTGAACCACTTCCCCGCCGGCACTCGGATGGTAATCTTGGGCATAGCATTTTATCAAATCACCTCATTCTTTGGGGCACACGTGAGGAACACAAATGCAAACAAGCCTGAATGGTCCCCAGGACTATATACAACTGAAAACTCACACCCCAGAAGTGACTCGAACCCATACTGCCAGGAGCAACGCAACTGGTATGTACAGGGACGCCTTAATCCGCTTGACCATCACGACCGGACATAAGGAAGTGATAGCCGAAGCTATTTGAACCACTTCCCCGCCGGCACTCGGATGGTAATCTTGGGCATAGCATTTTATCAAATCACCTCATTCTTTGGGGCACACGTGAGGAACACAAATGCAAACAAGCCTGAATGGTCCCCAGGACTATATACAACTGAAAACTCACACCCCAGAAGTGACTCGAACCCATACTGCCAGGAGCAACGCAACTGGTATGTACAGGGACGCCTTAATCCGCTTGACCATCACGACCGGACATAAGGAAGTGATAGCCGAAGCTATTTGAACCACTTCCCCGCCGGCACTCGGATGGTAATCTTGGGCATAGCATTTTATCAAATCACCTCATTCTTTGGGGCACACGTGAGGAACACAAATGCAAACAAGCCTGAATGGTCCCCAGGACTATATACAACTGAAAACTCACACCCCAGAAGTGACTCGAACCCATACTGCCAGGAGCAACGCAACTGGTATGTACAGGGACGCCTTAATCCGCTTGACCATCACGACCGGACATAAGGAAGTGATAGCCGAAGCTATTTGAACCACTTCCCCGCCGGCACTCGGATGGTAATCTTGGGCATAGCATTTTATCAAATCACCTCATTCTTTGGGGCACACGTGAGGAACACAAATGCAAACAAGCCTGAATGGTCCCCAGGACTATATACAACTGAAAACTCACACCCCAGAAGTGACTCGAACCCATACTGCCAGGAGCAACGCAACTGGTATGTACAGGGACGCCTTAATCCGCTTGACCATCACGACCGGACATAAGGAAGTGATAGCCGAAGCTATTTGAACCACTTCCCCGCCGGCACTCGGATGGTAATCTTGGGCATAGCATTTTATCAAATCACCTCATTCTTTGGGGCACACGTGAGGAACACAAATGCAAACAAGCCTGAATGGTCCCCAGGACTATATACAACTGAAAACTCACACCCCAGAAGTGACTCGAACCCATACTGCCAGGAGCAACGCAACTGGTATGTACAGGGACGCCTTAATCCGCTTGACCATCACGACCGGACATAAGGAAGTGATAGCCGAAGCTATTTGAACCACTTCCCCGCCGGCACTCGGATGGTAATCTTGGGCATAGCATTTTATCAAATCACCTCATTCTTTGGGGCACACGTGAGGAACACAAATGCAAACAAGCCTGAATGGTCCCCAGGACTATATACAACTGAAAACTCACACCCCAGAAGTGACTCGAACCCATACTGCCAGGAGCAACGCAACTGGTATGTACAGGGACGCCTTAATCCGCTTGACCATCACGACCGGACATAAGGAAGTGATAGCCGAAGCTATTTGAACCACTTCCCCGCCGGCACTCGGATGGTAATCTTGGGCATAGCATTTTATCAAATCACCTCATTCTTTGGGGCACACGTGAGGAACACAAATGCAAACAAGCCTGAATGGTCCCCAGGACTATATACAACTGAAAACTCACACCCCAGAAGTGACTCGAACCCATACTGCCAGGAGCAACGCAACTGGTATGTACAGGGACGCCTTAATCCGCTTGACCATCACGACCGGACATAAGGAAGTGATAGCCGAAGCTATTTGAACCACTTCCCCGCCGGCACTCGGATGGTAATCTTGGGCATAGCATTTTATCAAATCACCTCATTCTTTGGGGCACACGTGAGGAACACAAATGCAAACAAGCCTGAATGGTCCCCAGGACTATATACAACTGAAAACTCACACCCCAGAAGTGACTCGAACCCATACTGCCAGGAGCAACGCAACTGGTATGTACAGGGACGCCTTAATCCGCTTGACCATCACGACCGGACATAAGGAAGTGATAGCCGAAGCTATTTGAACCACTTCCCCGCCGGCACTCGGATGGTAATCTTGGGCATAGCATTTTATCAAATCACCTCATTCTTTGGGGCACACGTGAGGAACACAAATGCAAACAAGCCTGAATGGTCCCCAGGACTATATACAACTGAAAACTCACACCCCAGAAGTGACTCGAACCCATACTGCCAGGAGCAACGCAACTGGTATGTACAGGGACGCCTTAATCCGCTTGACCATCACGACCGGACATAAGGAAGTGATAGCCGAAGCTATTTGAACCACTTCCCCGCCGGCACTCGGATGGTAATCTTGGGCATAGCATTTTATCAAATCACCTCATTCTTTGGGGCACACGTGAGGAACACAAATGCAAACAAGCCTGAATGGTCCCCAGGACTATATACAACTGAAAACTCACACCCCAGAAGTGACTCGAACCCATACTGCCAGGAGCAACGCAACTGGTATGTACAGGGACGCCTTAATCCGCTTGACCATCACGACCGGACATAAGGAAGTGATAGCCGAAGCTATTTGAACCACTTCCCCGCCGGCACTCGGATGGTAATCTTGGGCATAGCATTTTATCAAATCACCTCATTCTTTGGGGCACACGTGAGGAACACAAATGCAAACAAGCCTGAATGGTCCCCAGGACTATATACAACTGAAAACTCACACCCCAGAAGTGACTCGAACCCATACTGCCAGGAGCAACGCAACTGGTATGTACAGGGACGCCTTAATCCGCTTGACCATCACGACCGGACATAAGGAAGTGATAGCCGAAGCTATTTGAACCACTTCCCCGCCGGCACTCGGATGGTAATCTTGGGCATAGCATTTTATCAAATCACCTCATTCTTTGGGGCACACGTGAGGAACACAAATGCAAACAAGCCTGAATGGTCCCCAGGACTATATACAACTGAAAACTCACACCCCAGAAGTGACTCGAACCCATACTGCCAGGAGCAACGCAACTGGTATGTACAGGGACGCCTTAATCCGCTTGACCATCACGACCGGACATAAGGAAGTGATAGCCGAAGCTATTTGAACCACTTCCCCGCCGGCACTCGGATGGTAATCTTGGGCATAGCATTTTATCAAATCACCTCATTCTTTGGGGCACACGTGAGGAACACAAATGCAAACAAGCCTGAATGGTCCCCAGGACTATATACAACTGAAAACTCACACCCCAGAAGTGACTCGAACCCATACTGCCAGGAGCAACGCAACTGGTATGTACAGGGACGCCTTAATCCGCTTGACCATCACGACCGGACATAAGGAAGTGATAGCCGAAGCTATTTGAACCACTTCCCCGCCGGCACTCGGATGGTAATCTTGGGCATAGCATTTTATCAAATCACCTCATTCTTTGGGGCACACGTGAGGAACACAAATGCAAACAAGCCTGAATGGTCCCCAGGACTATATACAACTGAAAACTCACACCCCAGAAGTGACTCGAACCCATACTGCCAGGAGCAACGCAACTGGTATGTACAGGGACGCCTTAATCCGCTTGACCATCACGACCGGACATAAGGAAGTGATAGCCGAAGCTATTTGAACCACTTCCCCGCCGGCACTCGGATGGTAATCTTGGGCATAGCATTTTATCAAATCACCTCATTCTTTGGGGCACACGTGAGGAACACAAATGCAAACAAGCCTGAATGGTCCCCAGGACTATATACAACTGAAAACTCACACCCCAGAAGTGACTCGAACCCATACTGCCAGGAGCAACGCAACTGGTATGTACAGGGACGCCTTAATCCGCTTGACCATCACGACCGGACATAAGGAAGTGATAGCCGAAGCTATTTGAACCACTTCCCCGCCGGCACTCGGATGGTAATCTTGGGCATAGCATTTTATCAAATCACCTCATTCTTTGGGGCACACGTGAGGAACACAAATGCAAACAAGCCTGAATGGTCCCCAGGACTATATACAACTGAAAACTCACACCCCAGAAGTGACTCGAACCCATACTGCCAGGAGCAACGCAACTGGTATGTACAGGGACGCCTTAATCCGCTTGACCATCACGACCGGACATAAGGAAGTGATAGCCGAAGCTATTTGAACCACTTCCCCGCCGGCACTCGGATGGTAATCTTGGGCATAGCATTTTATCAAATCACCTCATTCTTTGGGGCACACGTGAGGAACACAAATGCAAACAAGCCTGAATGGTCCCCAGGACTATATACAACTGAAAACTCACACCCCAGAAGTGACTCGAACCCATACTGCCAGGAGCAACGCAACTGGTATGTACAGGGACGCCTTAATCCGCTTGACCATCACGACCGGACATAAGGAAGTGATAGCCGAAGCTATTTGAACCACTTCCCCGCCGGCACTCGGATGGTAATCTTGGGCATAGCATTTTATCAAATCACCTCATTCTTTGGGGCACACGTGAGGAACACAAATGCAAACAAGCCTGAATGGTCCCCAGGACTATATACAACTGAAAACTCACACCCCAGAAGTGACTCGAACCCATACTGCCAGGAGCAACGCAACTGGTATGTACAGGGACGCCTTAATCCGCTTGACCATCACGACCGGACATAAGGAAGTGATAGCCGAAGCTATTTGAACCACTTCCCCGCCGGCACTCGGATGGTAATCTTGGGCATAGCATTTTATCAAATCACCTCATTCTTTGGGGCACACGTGAGGAACACAAATGCAAACAAGCCTGAATGGTCCCCAGGACTATATACAACTGAAAACTCACACCCCAGAAGTGACTCGAACCCATACTGCCAGGAGCAACGCAACTGGTATGTACAGGGACGCCTTAATCCGCTTGACCATCACGACCGGACATAAGGAAGTGATAGCCGAAGCTATTTGAACCACTTCCCCGCCGGCACTCGGATGGTAATCTTGGGCATAGCATTTTATCAAATCACCTCATTCTTTGGGGCACACGTGAGGAACACAAATGCAAACAAGCCTGAATGGTCCCCAGGACTATATACAACTGAAAACTCACACCCCAGAAGTGACTCGAACCCATACTGCCAGGAGCAACGCAACTGGTATGTACAGGGACGCCTTAATCCGCTTGACCATCACGACCGGACATAAGGAAGTGATAGCCGAAGCTATTTGAACCACTTCCCCGCCGGCACTCGGATGGTAATCTTGGGCATAGCATTTTATCAAATCACCTCATTCTTTGGGGCACACGTGAGGAACACAAATGCAAACAAGCCTGAATGGTCCCCAGGACTATATACAACTGAAAACTCACACCCCAGAAGTGACTCGAACCCATACTGCCAGGAGCAACGCAACTGGTATGTACAGGGACGCCTTAATCCGCTTGACCATCACGACCGGACATAAGGAAGTGATAGCCGAAGCTATTTGAACCACTTCCCCGCCGGCACTCGGATGGTAATCTTGGGCATAGCATTTTATCAAATCACCTCATTCTTTGGGGCACACGTGAGGAACACAAATGCAAACAAGCCTGAATGGTCCCCAGGACTATATACAACTGAAAACTCACACCCCAGAAGTGACTCGAACCCATACTGCCAGGAGCAACGCAACTGGTATGTACAGGGACGCCTTAATCCGCTTGACCATCACGACCGGACATAAGGAAGTGATAGCCGAAGCTATTTGAACCACTTCCCCGCCGGCACTCGGATGGTAATCTTGGGCATAGCATTTTATCAAATCACCTCATTCTTTGGGGCACACGTGAGGAACACAAATGCAAACAAGCCTGAATGGTCCCCAGGACTATATACAACTGAAAACTCACACCCCAGAAGTGACTCGAACCCATACTGCCAGGAGCAACGCAACTGGTATGTACAGGGACGCCTTAATCCGCTTGACCATCACGACCGGACATAAGGAAGTGATAGCCGAAGCTATTTGAACCACTTCCCCGCCGGCACTCGGATGGTAATCTTGGGCATAGCATTTTATCAAATCACCTCATTCTTTGGGGCACACGTGAGGAACACAAATGCAAACAAGCCTGAATGGTCCCCAGGACTATATACAACTGAAAACTCACACCCCAGAAGTGACTCGAACCCATACTGCCAGGAGCAACGCAACTGGTATGTACAGGGACGCCTTAATCCGCTTGACCATCACGACCGGACATAAGGAAGTGATAGCCGAAGCTATTTGAACCACTTCCCCGCCGGCACTCGGATGGTAATCTTGGGCATAGCATTTTATCAAATCACCTCATTCTTTGGGGCACACGTGAGGAACACAAATGCAAACAAGCCTGAATGGTCCCCAGGACTATATACAACTGAAAACTCACACCCCAGAAGTGACTCGAACCCATACTGCCAGGAGCAACGCAACTGGTATGTACAGGGACGCCTTAATCCGCTTGACCATCACGACCGGACATAAGGAAGTGATAGCCGAAGCTATTTGAACCACTTCCCCGCCGGCACTCGGATGGTAATCTTGGGCATAGCATTTTATCAAATCACCTCATTCTTTGGGGCACACGTGAGGAACACAAATGCAAACAAGCCTGAATGGTCCCCAGGACTATATACAACTGAAAACTCACACCCCAGAAGTGACTCGAACCCATACTGCCAGGAGCAACGCAACTGGTATGTACAGGGACGCCTTAATCCGCTTGACCATCACGACCGGACATAAGGAAGTGATAGCCGAAGCTATTTGAACCACTTCCCCGCCGGCACTCGGATGGTAATCTTGGGCATAGCATTTTATCAAATCACCTCATTCTTTGGGGCACACGTGAGGAACACAAATGCAAACAAGCCTGAATGGTCCCCAGGACTATATACAACTGAAAACTCACACCCCAGAAGTGACTCGAACCCATACTGCCAGGAGCAACGCAACTGGTATGTACAGGGACGCCTTAATCCGCTTGACCATCACGACCGGATAAGGAAGTGATAGCCGAAGCTATTTGAACCACTTCCCCGCCGGCACTCGGATGGTAATCTTGGGCATAGCATTTTATCAAATCACCTCATTCTTTGGGGCACACGTGAGGAACACAAATGCAAACAAGCCTGAATGGTCCCCAGGACTATATACAACTGAAAACTCACACCCCAGAAGTGACTCGAACCCATACTGCCAGGAGCAACGCAACTGGTATGTACAGGGACGCCTTAATCCGCTTGACCATCACGACCGGACATAAGGAAGTGATAGCCGAAGCTATTTGAACCACTTCCCCGCCGGCACTCGGATGGTAATCTTGGGCATAGCATTTTATCAAATCACCTCATTCTTTGGGGCACACGTGAGGAACACAAATGCAAACAAGCCTGAATGGTCCCCAGGACTATATACAACTGAAAACTCACACCCCAGAAGTGACTCGAACCCATACTGCCAGGAGCAACGCAACTGGTATGTACAGGGACGCCTTAATCCGCTTGACCATCACGACCGGACATAAGGAAGTGATAGCCGAAGCTATTTGAACCACTTCCCCGCCGGCACTCGGATGGTAATCTTGGGCATAGCATTTTATCAAATCACCTCATTCTTTGGGGCACACGTGAGGAACACAAATGCAAACAAGCCTGAATGGTCCCCAGGACTATATACAACTGAAAACTCACACCCCAGAAGTGACTCGAACCCATACTGCCAGGAGCAACGCAACTGGTATGTACAGGGACGCCTTAATCCGCTTGACCATCACGACCGGACATAAGGAAGTGATAGCCGAAGCTATTTGAACCACTTCCCCGCCGGCACTCCCCGCCGGCACTCGGATGGTAATCTTGGGCATAGCATTTTATCAAATCACCTCATTCTTTGGGGCACACGTGAGGAACACAAATGCAAACAAGCCTGAATGGTCCCCAGGACTATATACAACTGAAAACTCACACCCCAGAAGTGACTCGAACCCATACTGCCAGGAGCAACGCAACTGGTATGTACAGGGACGCCTTAATCCGCTTGACCATCACGACCGGACATAAGGAAGTGATAGCCGAAGCTATTTGAACCACTTCCCCGCCGGCACTCGGATGGTAATCTTGGGCATAGCATTTTATCAAATCACCTCATTCTTTGGGGCACACGTGAGGAACACAAATGCAAACAAGCCTGAATGGTCCCCAGGACTATATACAACTGAAAACTCACACCCCAGAAGTGACTCGAACCCATACTGCCAGGAGCAACGCAACTGGTATGTACAGGGACGCCTTAATCCGCTTGACCATCACGACCGGACATAAGGAAGTGATAGCCGAAGCTATTTGAACCACTTCCCCGCCGGCACTCGGATGGTAATCTTGGGCATAGCATTTTATCAAATCACCTCATTCTTTGGGGCACACGTGAGGAACACAAATGCAAACAAGCCTGAATGGTCCCCAGGACTATATACAACTGAAAACTCACACCCCAGAAGTGACTCGAACCCATACTGCCAGGAGCAACGCAACTGGTATGTACAGGGACGCCTTAATCCGCTTGACCATCACGACCGGACATAAGGAAGTGATAGCCGAAGCTATTTGAACCACTTCCCCGCCGGCACTCGGATGGTAATCTTGGGCATAGCATTTTATCAAATCACCTCATTCTTTGGGGCACACGTGAGGAACACAAATGCAAACAAGCCTGAATGGTCCCCAGGACTATATACAACTGAAAACTCACACCCCAGAAGTGACTCGAACCCATACTGCCAGGAGCAACGCAACTGGTATGTACAGGGACGCCTTAATCCGCTTGACCATCACGACCGGACATAAGGAAGTGATAGCCGAAGCTATTTGAACCACTTCCCCGCCGGCACTCGGATGGTAATCTTGGGCATAGCATTTTATCAAATCACCTCATTCTTTGGGGCACACGTGAGGAACACAAATGCAAACAAGCCTGAATGGTCCCCAGGACTATATACAACTGAAAACTCACACCCCAGAAGTGACTCGAACCCATACTGCCAGGAGCAACGCAACTGGTATGTACAGGGACGCCTTAATCCGCTTGACCATCACGACCGGACATAAGGAAGTGATAGCCGAAGCTATTTGAACCACTTCCCCGCCGGCACTCGGATGGTAATCTTGGGCATAGCATTTTATCAAATCACCTCATTCTTTGGGGCACACGTGAGGAACACAAATGCAAACAAGCCTGAATGGTCCCCAGGACTATATACAACTGAAAACTCACACCCCAGAAGTGACTCGAACCCATACTGCCAGGAGCAACGCAACTGGTATGTACAGGGACGCCTTAATCCGCTTGACCATCACGACCGGACATAAGGAAGTGATAGCCGAAGCTATTTGAACCACTTCCCCGCCGGCACTCGGATGGTAATCTTGGGCATAGCATTTTATCAAATCACCTCATTCTTTGGGGCACACGTGAGGAACACAAATGCAAACAAGCCTGAATGGTCCCCAGGACTATATACAACTGAAAACTCACACCCCAGAAGTGACTCGAACCCATACTGCCAGGAGCAACGCAACTGGTATGTACAGGGACGCCTTAATCCGCTTGACCATCACGACCGGACATAAGGAAGTGATAGCCGAAGCTATTTGAACCACTTCCCCGCCGGCACTCGGATGGTAATCTTGGGCATAGCATTTTATCAAATCACCTCATTCTTTGGGGCACACGTGAGGAACACAAATGCAAACAAGCCTGAATGGTCCCCAGGACTATATACAACTGAAAACTCACACCCCAGAAGTGACTCGAACCCATACTGCCAGGAGCAACGCAACTGGTATGTACAGGGACGCCTTAATCCGCTTGACCATCACGACCGGACATAAGGAAGTGATAGCCGAAGCTATTTGAACCACTTCCCCGCCGGCACTCGGATGGTAATCTTGGGCATAGCATTTTATCAAATCACCTCATTCTTTGGGGCACACGTGAGGAACACAAATGCAAACAAGCCTGAATGGTCCCCAGGACTATATACAACTGAAAACTCACACCCCAGAAGTGACTCGAACCCATACTGCCAGGAGCAACGCAACTGGTATGTACAGGGACGCCTTAATCCGCTTGACCATCACGACCGGACATAAGGAAGTGATAGCCGAAGCTATTTGAACCACTTCCCCGCCGGCACTCGGATGGTAATCTTGGGCATAGCATTTTATCAAATCACCTCATTCTTTGGGGCACACGTGAGGAACACAAATGCAAACAAGCCTGAATGGTCCCCAGGACTATATACAACTGAAAACTCACACCCCAGAAGTGACTCGAACCCATACTGCCAGGAGCAACGCAACTGGTATGTACAGGGACGCCTTAATCCGCTTGACCATCACGACCGGACATAAGGAAGTGATAGCCGAAGCTATTTGAACCACTTCCCCGCCGGCACTCGGATGGTAATCTTGGGCATAGCATTTTATCAAATCACCTCATTCTTTGGGGCACACGTGAGGAACACAAATGCAAACAAGCCTGAATGGTCCCCAGGACTATATACAACTGAAAACTCACACCCCAGAAGTGACTCGAACCCATACTGCCAGGAGCAACGCAACTGGTATGTACAGGGACGCCTTAATCCGCTTGACCATCACGACCGGACATAAGGAAGTGATAGCCGAAGCTATTTGAACCACTTCCCCGCCGGCACTCGGATGGTAATCTTGGGCATAGCATTTTATCAAATCACCTCATTCTTTGGGGCACACGTGAGGAACACAAATGCAAACAAGCCTGAATGGTCCCCAGGACTATATACAACTGAAAACTCACACCCCAGAAGTGACTCGAACCCATACTGCCAGGAGCAACGCAACTGGTATGTACAGGGACGCCTTAATCCGCTTGACCATCACGACCGGACATAAGGAAGTGATAGCCGAAGCTATTTGAACCACTTCCCCGCCGGCACTCGGATGGTAATCTTGGGCATAGCATTTTATCAAATCACCTCATTCTTTGGGGCACACGTGAGGAACACAAATGCAAACAAGCCTGAATGGTCCCCAGGACTATATACAACTGAAAACTCACACCCCAGAAGTGACTCGAACCCATACTGCCAGGAGCAACGCAACTGGTATGTACAGGGACGCCTTAATCCGCTTGACCATCACGACCGGACATAAGGAAGTGATAGCCGAAGCTATTTGAACCACTTCCCCGCCGGCACTCGGATGGTAATCTTGGGCATAGCATTTTATCAAATCACCTCATTCTTTGGGGCACACGTGAGGAACACAAATGCAAACAAGCCTGAATGGTCCCCAGGACTATATACAACTGAAAACTCACACCCCAGAAGTGACTCGAACCCATACTGCCAGGAGCAACGCAACTGGTATGTACAGGGACGCCTTAATCCGCTTGACCATCACGACCGGACATAAGGAAGTGATAGCCGAAGCTATTTGAACCACTTCCCCGCCGGCACTCGGATGGTAATCTTGGGCATAGCATTTTATCAAATCACCTCATTCTTTGGGGCACACGTGAGGAACACAAATGCAAACAAGCCTGAATGGTCCCCAGGACTATATACAACTGAAAACTCACACCCCAGAAGTGACTCGAACCCATACTGCCAGGAGCAACGCAACTGGTATGTACAGGGACGCCTTAATCCGCTTGACCATCACGACCGGACATAAGGAAGTGATAGCCGAAGCTATTTGAACCACTTCCCCGCCGGCACTCGGATGGTAATCTTGGGCATAGCATTTTATCAAATCACCTCATTCTTTGGGGCACACGTGAGGAACACAAATGCAAACAAGCCTGAATGGTCCCCAGGACTATATACAACTGAAAACTCACACCCCAGAAGTGACTCGAACCCATACTGCCAGGAGCAACGCAACTGGTATGTACAGGGACGCCTTAATCCGCTTGACCATCACGACCGGACATAAGGAAGTGATAGCCGAAGCTATTTGAACCACTTCCCCGCCGGCACTCGGATGGTAATCTTGGGCATAGCATTTTATCAAATCACCTCATTCTTTGGGGCACACGTGAGGAACACAAATGCAAACAAGCCTGAATGGTCCCCAGGACTATATACAACTGAAAACTCACACCCCAGAAGTGACTCGAACCCATACTGCCAGGAGCAACGCAACTGGTATGTACAGGGACGCCTTAATCCGCTTGACCATCACGACCGGACATAAGGAAGTGATAGCCGAAGCTATTTGAACCACTTCCCCGCCGGCACTCGGATGGTAATCTTGGGCATAGCATTTTATCAAATCACCTCATTCTTTGGGGCACACGTGAGGAACACAAATGCAAACAAGCCTGAATGGTCCCCAGGACTATATACAACTGAAAACTCACACCCCAGAAGTGACTCGAACCCATACTGCCAGGAGCAACGCAACTGGTATGTACAGGGACGCCTTAATCCGCTTGACCATCACGACCGGACATAAGGAAGTGATAGCCGAAGCTATTTGAACCACTTCCCCGCCGGCACTCGGATGGTAATCTTGGGCATAGCATTTTATCAAATCACCTCATTCTTTGGGGCACACGTGAGGAACACAAATGCAAACAAGCCTGAATGGTCCCCAGGACTATATACAACTGAAAACTCACACCCCAGAAGTGACTCGAACCCATACTGCCAGGAGCAACGCAACTGGTATGTACAGGGACGCCTTAATCCGCTTGACCATCACGACCGGACATAAGGAAGTGATAGCCGAAGCTATTTGAACCACTTCCCCGCCGGCACTCGGATGGTAATCTTGGGCATAGCATTTTATCAAATCACCTCATTCTTTGGGGCACACGTGAGGAACACAAATGCAAACAAGCCTGAATGGTCCCCAGGACTATATACAACTGAAAACTCACACCCCAGAAGTGACTCGAACCCATACTGCCAGGAGCAACGCAACTGGTATGTACAGGGACGCCTTAATCCGCTTGACCATCACGACCGGACATAAGGAAGTGATAGCCGAAGCTATTTGAACCACTTCCCCGCCGGCACTCGGATGGTAATCTTGGGCATAGCATTTTATCAAATCACCTCATTCTTTGGGGCACACGTGAGGAACACAAATGCAAACAAGCCTGAATGGTCCCCAGGACTATATACAACTGAAAACTCACACCCCAGAAGTGACTCGAACCCATACTGCCAGGAGCAACGCAACTGGTATGTACAGGGACGCCTTAATCCGCTTGACCATCACGACCGGACATAAGGAAGTGATAGCCGAAGCTATTTGAACCACTTCCCCGCCGGCACTCGGATGGTAATCTTGGGCATAGCATTTTATCAAATCACCTCATTCTTTGGGGCACACGTGAGGAACACAAATGCAAACAAGCCTGAATGGTCCCCAGGACTATATACAACTGAAAACTCACACCCCAGAAGTGACTCGAACCCATACTGCCAGGAGCAACGCAACTGGTATGTACAGGGACGCCTTAATCCGCTTGACCATCACGACCGGACATAAGGAAGTGATAGCCGAAGCTATTTGAACCACTTCCCCGCCGGCACTCGGATGGTAATCTTGGGCATAGCATTTTATCAAATCACCTCATTCTTTGGGGCACACGTGAGGAACACAAATGCAAACAAGCCTGAATGGTCCCCAGGACTATATACAACTGAAAACTCACACCCCAGAAGTGACTCGAACCCATACTGCCAGGAGCAACGCAACTGGTATGTACAGGGACGCCTTAATCCGCTTGACCATCACGACCGGACATAAGGAAGTGATAGCCGAAGCTATTTGAACCACTTCCCCGCCGGCACTCGGATGGTAATCTTGGGCATAGCATTTTATCAAATCACCTCATTCTTTGGGGCACACGTGAGGAACACAAATGCAAACAAGCCTGAATGGTCCCCAGGACTATATACAACTGAAAACTCACACCCCAGAAGTGACTCGAACCCATACTGCCAGGAGCAACGCAACTGGTATGTACAGGGACGCCTTAATCCGCTTGACCATCACGACCGGACATAAGGAAGTGATAGCCGAAGCTATTTGAACCACTTCCCCGCCGGCACTCGGATGGTAATCTTGGGCATAGCATTTTATCAAATCACCTCATTCTTTGGGGCACACGTGAGGAACACAAATGCAAACAAGCCTGAATGGTCCCCAGGACTATATACAACTAAAAACTCACACCCCAGAAGTGACTCGAACCCATACTGCCAGGAGCAACGCAACTGGTATGTACAGGGACGCCTTAATCCGCTTGACCATCACGACCACCGCCACCCACCACCAGCCGCCACCCGCCACCACCCACCACCAGCCACCACCCGCCACCACCACCAGCCGCCACCCACCGCCACCACCCACCACCACCCACCACCACCAGCTGCCACCCGCCGCCACTACCACCACCCACCACCACCCACTACCACCCACCATCACCCACCTCCACCCACCACCACCAGCCGCCACCCGCCACCGCCTCCCGCCGCCACCACCCGCCACCACCCACCACCACCCAGAACCACCCACCACCACCAGCCGCCACCACCCACCACCGCCACTCACCACCAGCCGCCACCCGCCACCACCCACCACCAGCCACCACCCGCCACCACCACCAGCCGCCACCCGCCGCCACCACCCACCGCCACCCACCACCACCAGCCGCCACCCGCCGCCACCACCCACCACCACCCACCACCACCAGCCGCCACCCGCCGCCACCACCCACCACCACCAGCCGCCACCCGCCACCACCCACCACCACCCAAAACCACCCACCACCACCAGCCGCCACCACCCACCACCACCCACCACCACCAGCCGCCACCCGCCACCACCCACCACCGCCACCACCCGCCACCACCACCAGCCGCCACCCGCCGCCACCAGCCGCCACCGCCACCACCAGCCGCCACGCCACCGCCACCAGCCGCCACCCACCACCGCCGCCCGCCACCACCAGCCGCCACCACCAGCAACCACCACCCACCACCACCAGCCGTCACCCACCACGACCAGCCACCACCACCCACCACCACCGACCACCACCAGCCGCCACCCGCCACCACCCACCACCACCAGCCGCCACCCACCACCACCAGCCGCGACCACCAACCACCACCAGCTGCCACCCGCCACCACCACCCGCCACCACCAGCCGCCACCGCCAGCACCCACCACCAGCCGCCACCACCAACCACCACCAGCCGCCACCCGCCACCACCACCCGCCACCACCACCCGCCACCGCCAGCACCCACCACCAGCCGTCACCACCAGGCGCCACCAGCCGCCAGCCGCCACCACCAGCCGCCACCGCCACCACCCACCACCACCAGCCGCCACCCATTACCCGCCACCACCCACCACCACCAGCCGCCACCCACCACCCACCACCACCAGCCGCCACCCACCACCCACCACCACCAGCCGCCACCCCCCCACCACCACCAGCCGCCACCACCAGCCGCCACCGCCACCACCCACCACCACCAGCCGCCACCCACCACCCGCCACCACCACAGCCGCCACCACCACCCACCACCACCACCCGCCATCACCGCCTCCACCGCCAACACCCACCACAGCCGCCGCCACCCATCACCACCGCCACCACCACCCACCACCACCGCCACCACCCATCACCGCCGCCACCACCAGCCGCCACCGCCCACCACCAGCCACCATCACCGCCACCAGCCGCCACCACCACCACCACCAGCCGCCATCACCGCCACCACCACCGCCACCAGCCGCCACCACCCATCACAGCCGCCGCCGCCCGCCACCGCCCGCCACCGCCCACGACCACCCACCACTACCGCCCGCCACCAC
>NW_025555954.1:0-37736 GCF_020424385.1 Procambarus clarkii
GGGTGGTATTTTTAGGCCGAGGCAGTAGAATCCTTGTGTGGCAGCCTGAGTGGCCGCAGCTATGGTGGTGAACGTAATCTTCATTGATGTTTTGTCGGTGTTGCAGAACTCTAGGTTGAATACCGACAGGTTTGGATTTTCGTCCTCAATATTGTTTATGATATGATGTTGAGGTCGCTCAGCGATCCACCGGCTGGTCCTGCTGGTAAAAACAGTTCTTCCGGCCAGGAACTGACGTAGGAAGTGAGGATGTAGGTAGTGCTCTTTGCGAAGAAAGGCATCGTTAGTGAAGAGTTTTTCTAGCTCCTCTTCACATGAAAAGTAGAGCACGATATCTTCACCTATCTGACTAATGTCAGCGGATCTGAGGCCAGTTACGTCCTTCAGGACCTTTAAAGTATTGCTTCTTCCGATAGCATGACCGTCAAGTGGAGTAGCTCTGACCTTAAGACGTTTGAAATACAAAGAATGAAATATATTAAATATAAGTTTCAAATATATGAATGAGATTGGGTGGATATATAAAGGAGCTGCCTCATATGGGCAAATTGGCCTTCTGCAGTTACCTTTATTTATATGTTTACCTTATGTGCTATGCTGTCAGGCGTACGATTCTGCTAAAATTGCGGTACGACATTTAAAAACATAAGAACAAAGGCAACTGTAGAAGGCCTATTGGCCCATACGAGGCAGCTCCTATCTATAACCGCCCACTCCCACTCATATACATGTCCAACCCGCGCTTGAAACAATCAGTTGTGTAGTTGTACACCAGACGTCACGTCCTTCACTCACCAGACCACTCCACAAGTGATCATTTGAAATTTCATCATGGAATTCCAATTGACTTATAATCGATCCAGCAATGCTGCTCAGAGTAGGAAAAGACCATCGATAATGGATACCAGTTCCGAAAGTGACGGCGAGTGGCATCACGTGAATAAGGCTAACAGGACAAGCCACTCCATTACGACCCATCGCCCATTAATCTCTCCAGCTTCTCCAGCTCTCCCAGCGCCTCAGACTAGATCTACGTTTCCGGTCTTCAAAGTGCAGCACACGGAAGGTAAGTCTTCCTACGCTACTGTAGTGGACCTGGAAAAAGAGTTCCCCCAGCTCCAGGTCAGGGCAAAACCTAATCTCAAAGGAGAATACATTCTGAGGCCAAAAGACGAGTCGGCCGCTACGATTCTAAAAAATTACGCAAAATGTGAGGAACTGAAACCAGAGGATAAAATAAGTAAAGTCATTGTCCTCCACTATCCCTTGCATATGGCCCTTGGCCATCTCGAAAAGCTGAACTATGTGGTGTCAGCAGAGAGATGCCAAGTACGAACAAAACAAGAAACTCGACAAGTCCTTCTCACAGTAAGAGGACGGATCCCGGAAAAAACTTGACCTTGGAATCTGGGGGGTGTTCCAACACAGGCCTTACACCCCAGAACCCCTAAGATGCTTCAGATGTCAGAGATTTGGGCATCACAAAGATGGCTGCCAACGCCCAGTGAGGTGCGGAGTCTGCAGCCAGCCCCATGATACAAAAACATGTATTGATAAATTCAAGGCAAACCACCCTGTTCAGGCAAAATGCCCAAATTGTTCCAAGGCACATCATGCCTGGAACTTGAAATGCCCTGAAAGGCTCAAAAGGCTTCAAACGAACCCCACCACGCCAACAGCGGAGCCGAAACCCCCACCAAAACGAATACCAGCTCCCATGCCCACTAAAACCGCGTGGGGTCTACCCATTCAGGAAGAGGGGGCACACGGCCCTTCACCATCGGCCATGGTGAAGGGTGAGAAGACAGTACAGGACAAAAAGAAAGATGGAGGACACAAGACTCATGTTCAAAGCAGTCGGCCTCCCATTTCATCCAGCAAGCACACTGGGGTTGATAGGAGTAGCAATTCCAGTGCCAAAGTTACCACCGAGAAGGGTCTAAAAGCCACTAGGCCCTCAACCTGCACAACATTAAATAGTGCTCCCACTGAACTGGATGCTCTCTGGCCAATGCTCAAAACTTTGGTCACTGAGTTAATCGAAAGTCTGCTGCCTTCACATGGAATCAAGCAAACCACAGAGACTCGGAAGACAATTGAGCACAAGCTCAAAAAATTCGAAGATGTAATATCCACACCGTCAAGACAGCAGGGCAAGAGGCACCCCCATAAAAAGCAGATAGAGTCCAGGTCGTCGGAAAGCGACATTGATGAGGCAATTTCAGGACCACTAAGAACCTATACCCCAATTGCAACCTCCATGGCGTGTTCATCAGACTCCATGGATACCACGGAATTATCAGCACATTCCAAGAACCTAGAATTCTAAAGATCCTGCAATGGAATGCACAAGGACTGCGCACTAAATTGCAACACTTGCAATGCATAGCAGCAACCAAAGGCATAGACATCCTGATACTACAGGAGAGCTTGCTTCGAGCCGGATTAGAACCTAAAATCTCAGGCTATCGAGGCTTCTTCCTTCCATGGATCAATGGGCAATCCAGGGAATGTGCAATCTATGTAAAATGTGACCTGATCTCCAAATCCATAACCAGCCCACCCAATTGTGGAGCAGGGACAGAGGTAATGGGAGTCACCATTGAGCTAAGACACGACAAACTTGAAGTGTTCAATGTGTACAGGTCTCCACAAGCCGAAATGGATCTCTCTGTGTTATTTGGACACGCGACAACAACAAACACAATCATTTGTGGAGATTTTAATGCCCATCATCGATTGGCACTGGGCTCGAACAAAACAAATGAAGCCGGCATACACATTACACATCTACTGGACCAGCTTCCAGAAATACAAATCCTAAACAAGAATGAACCTACCCACATCCAAGGAGGCAGATTAGACCTAACCTTCGTTTCAGCCTCCCTAAGAGATGCAGCAACATGGTCAGTTGAGCCCACACTCACAAGCGACCAATATGGGGTCCAAATTGATCTTCAGTTAGACCTACCCACCCCACCTCCGCCTCCATCTGAAGCCTGGAACTTTGCTTTAGCAAACTGGGACCGATTTCAAAACCTCATTTCAGAGTGGCAAAGAAACTATGATCTTCCCGAAGACATTAATCAGGCAGAACAAGAATTTGTCAAAGCGATTCAAAGTGCAGCCAACCACTCAATCCCACTGAAAAACAGTCCACCGGACACCATAAAGATCATTGGTACTATTGCGAACGTGTCAAAGAACTCAACCATAGACTCAATAGAACAAGAAAGCTATACAAAAAGCAGCCAAGTGCCCGCAACAGGATCTTACTTTGTAAGGTCAAGGAACATGTACATCGAGAGACCAGACAAATAAAAGAACAAAAGTGGCTGGAATGGTGTTCACACCTGAATGAACACACCTCTCTCGGAGAGATGTGGCAGCAAATTCACCGAGCCAAAGGGAATAAAACACCTAAAGCTCCACACCCCAAAGATCCTCAACAGGAAGCCGAAGTACTGTCAACCAGGTTTGCAGAGAGAGCAGCCAGCAATCAACTTCCACCAGATGTATTAGCAGTACAGACCGGACTAGAGGAAGAAAGGTGGCACAGAATCCTTACAGCATGTGAAGAAGTCTCTGACACTAATGCCCCCTTCACACTGGATGAGCTCAATCGGGCTAAGAAAAACTCCAAGGATACATCCCCTGGAGCCGACAAAATAACCTATAAAATGATTAGAAACCTCGGCCCAGAGGGAGACGCTGCATACCTAAGGTTAATTAATTTAGCCTGGACTTCTCAAACTAGACCTTCTGCTTGGAATAGAGCAGACATAGTGCCGATCCCAAAACCCAAAGATCCAGCTAATCCCAGGCCCATCTCTCTCCAAAGCTGTACAGCCAAGACGGCTGACAGAATGGCACTCAACAGACTGGAGTGGAAAATGCCTAAACTGCACCATGATATGTATGCCTATAGAAGTGGGGTTGGCACAGTGGAATGTATTACAACTCTGTTAGCCCACTTGAATGACAGACCAGGAATGCTGATATTCCTGGACCTCGAAAAAGCCTTTGAACTGGCTAGCGCCCCAACTATTCTCTGCTGCCTCATTGACAAAGAGGTCAGAGGCAACCTGCTCTCCTGGACCAAAAACTGTCTCATAAACTGAGAAGCAAGAGTAAAACTTCATGGCACAGTCTCTGAGTACAAAAGACATGAAAATGGTACACCGCAAGGAGGTATTCTTAGCCCTCTTCTCTTCAACTGTTTAATGGAAAGAATAATGAGGTTGAAACTCCCACATCACTGCAGGCTGCTAAACTACGCGGACGACTTTGTCATCATCATAAAAGGAAGGGATGCGGCGCGCCTTGCACCCAAATGCTTAGACTGCATCAGTAAAGAGGCAAAACAGATTGGGATCAAACTCAACCCCTCAAAGTCAAAGGCCATGCCCATAAAAATAGCGAAGCCCAACATCCAACTCACAGTACAGGGTCAACCAATAGAATGGGTCGACACCTATCAGTATCTAGGAATCATCCTGGACACACACATGAATTTCAATGCTGAGGTCACTTACTTGAGAGAGCGAACTGCGGCCCGGACGGCAATCCTCAGGTCGCTAACCTCCCTTTCTGGAGGAGCCAATCTGCAAGTCCTTCGCACATACTATGTACAGGCAGTCAGATCAGTGATCGATTATGCCGCACCTGCACTCACAAATCTATCACACCAACAGTGGAAAAAGCTTGAAGTTGCCCAAAACAATGCTATGAGAGCTGCACTGGGAGCCCCCATGTGGACCAGGCTTGAAACTCTTAGACTGGAGACGGGTTTGCCCTCTCTACAAGAAAGAATATCACAAAGGACAGCTACAATTATCAGTAAGATAATTATTTCTTCTGATCCAATCCCAGTACGGCAGGCTTTGGTGGTTGGACTAGGCCAAAACAATGGAAACTCTTGGGTTGCAAGAGCAGGAAAAGTCCTAAACAGACTTGAGGGGGAACAGGTTAAGGGTTTGCTATCCCGGAGCTGGCATTGGTGATATTATAAACAACATGAATGATATTATGGCTGGTAATGGGAACAATCCCATTATTTGCATTAGCGTGGGAGGAAATGATGTTGGTCGAGTTAGGAGTGAGGAACTGATTCAGAGGTATAAAACAGCCATAGAGTTAGTTAGGAGCAAGGGAGGAATCCCGATCATATGTGGCATTCTTCCAAGAAAGGGAGTGGGAAATGAATGGATATCGAGGGCACTTGGTGTCAATTGCCGGCTGGAAAGATATTGCAAATCAAATGCAATATCTTTCATAGACAACTGGGAACACTTCTATGGAAGAAATGAAATGTATGCTCGTGATGGGGTGCATCTATCGAGAGCTGGGGTTGTTGCTGTTGCGAACTCGTTAGAAGAAGTGGTTAGAGGTGTTTGTTTGGGTTTAAAC
The DNA here is from genome assembly GCF_020424385.1 of Procambarus clarkii. Lineage (NCBI taxonomy): Eukaryota > Metazoa > Arthropoda > Malacostraca > Decapoda > Cambaridae > Procambarus > Procambarus clarkii. The sequence goes on from NW_025555954.1 coordinate 5,410, forward strand.
TGTTAGTAGATAGAGGTATGGGAATTGATTTGGAGGAAGGAGGTAATAAAAGTATGTGTTTGTGGGAGAAAGGAAATGGCAAAACGATCAGGGAAAGAGAAGGTCCGCAAAATAACAATTCACTTAGGGTATATTACACTAACAGTAGAAGTCTAAGAAATAAAATTAACGAATTAAATGCTCTTGTCTGCACAGAAAAAATAGATATTATTGCACTTACCGAAACGTGGATGAATGTAGAAAATAGAGAACTATTAGCTGAATATCAAATATATGGATTTAAACTATTTCACACAGATAGATATATTAGACGAGGAGGTGGAGTAGCCATATATGTTAGGGACAATTTGAAATGTAGTCTCAAAGAGGGAATCAAAACAGAGCCACACACAGAAACTATTTGGATTGAATTAAACGAAAAAGCTAATAATATTATAATAGGAGTAATATATAGGCCACCAAATTTAGACAGAATGGAAGCAAAGCATCTATGGGATGAAATATCTAGAGCATCTAGATCTAACAGTATTTATGTTATGGGTGACTTTAATTTTAGCGGAATAAACTGGTTGAACAAAACAGGGAATAGTGAAGCAGAAGATTTTCTAGAATTAATTGATGATTGCTTTCTTACGCAACACATTAAGGAACCAACACGGGAAAATAATATTTTAGATTTAGTGTTAACTAACAGGGAAACGCAAATTAATGACATCGAAATAGGGAGTGAGCTAGGGAGCAGTGATCACAAAGAAATCAGATTTAGCATAGAATGGAATAGACCAGTAGGAGAAAATTCTGTTAAAGTGCCAGATTTTCGAAAAGCTGATTTTAATAGCCTAAGAAATTTTTTGGGTCAAATTGATTGGAAAGGCTTGGGTATGGGGTGTGGGCCGGTCTTGGAGCGAGACATGAACCCAGCGATAGGTGACTTAAATGGGGATTTCGATGTGGATTCAATATATAACTTATTTAAGAATATTCTAAACAAAGCACAGGAACGTAGTATACCATACAAATGAATAGATCGAATACTAATGACCCAAAGTGGATAACAAATAATTTAAAGAACCTTATAGGTAAAAAGAGAGCTTGGTACAAAAGAATTAAAAATGGGGAGGTCACTTTAGAACAGGAATTCGTACAACTGGTTAGAAATGTTAAAAAAGAGATAAGGAAAGCAAAAAGAAACTATGAAGTTCGCATAGCAGGGCAAGCAAAGACAAATCCTAAAGGGTTTTTTCAGTTATATCGTACTAAGACTAGGGAAAGGATAGGTCCATTAAAAACTGAGACAGGTCAAATAACAGATAGTGATGAAGAGATGAGTAGTATTTTTAATAAATATTTTGTATCTGTATTTACTAAAGAGGAACTTAACAATATGCCTTCAGCCGAACAAGTCTATGTGGGTGGGGACGAGGACAGGTTGACGAGTTTAGCAGTTACCAGGGAGGATGTTCTTAAACAAATAGTAAAACTCAAACCAAACAAATCCCCAGGGCCGGATGAAGTGTTTGCCAGGGTGCTTAAAGAATGCAAAGAGGAGCTTTGTGACCCACTGTCAACCATATTTAATAAATCAATAGAGTCAGGCAGAGTGCCAGAGTTTTGGAAAGTTGCTAATGTGATACCAGTTTTTAAGAAAGGAGATAGATCACTTGCGTCTAACTATCGACCAATTAGCCTAACGTCTATTGTGGGAAAGTTACTCGAATCTATAATAGCAAATAAAATTCGTCTTCATCTTGAAAACATAAATTAATAATTGAGTCGCAACATGGTTTTATAAATGGCCGTTCATGTTTAACAAATTTGTTATCTTTTTATTCTAGCATTGTTGAGGCAGTTGATAGTGGTAAGGATTGCGATGTTGTATACCTTGACTTTAGCAAAGCTTTTGATACAGTGCCACATGAAAGACTGATTAAAAGATAGAGTCTCATGGTATTGGGGGTGCTATATTAAGCTGGATTAGGGCATGGCTATACCAAAGGAAACAGAGAGTTAGTATAAATGGAATCAAGTCAGAGTGGGAAAATGTTGTAAGTGGAGTGCCTCAAGGCTCTGTCCTGGGACCTCTGTTGTTTATAATATATATAAATGATTTAGATTCAGGTTTGAGTAGCAACATTTGCAAATTTGCCGATGATACGAAAATCGGTAGGGAAATTAATTCGGAGGAGGACTCACTATCACTTCAAGTTGATCTAGATAGGGTTTTGAAATGGTCAAAGGATTGGCAGATGCAGTTTAATGCATCTTGAAAAACATAAATTAATAATTGAGTCGCAACATGGTTTTATAAATGGCCGTTCATGTTTAACAAATTTGTTATCTTTTTATTCTAGCATTGTTGAGGCAGTTGATAGTGGTAAGGATTGCGATGTTGTATACCTTGACTTTAGCAAAGCTTTTGATACAGTGCCATATGAAAGACTGATTAAAAAATAGAGTCTCATGGTATTGGGGGTGCTATATTAAGCTGGATTAGGGCATGGCTATACCAAAGGAAACAGAGAGTTAGTATAAATGGAATCAAGTCAGAGTGGGAAAATGTTGTAAGTGGAGTGCCTCAAGGCTCTGTCCTGGGACCTCTGTTGTTTATAATATATATAAATGATTTAGATTCAGGTTTGAGTAGCAACATTTGCAAATTTGCCGATGATACGAAAATCGGTAGGGAAATTAATTCGGAGGAGGACTCACTATCACTTCAAGTTGATCTAGATAGGGTTTTGAAATGGTCAAAGGATTGGCAGATGCAGTTTAATGCTGATAAATGTAAAGTTCTGAGGTTAGGTAATGATGATAGAGTTACAAGATACGAGCTAGATGGTGTTGTGATTGCGAAGTCGGATTGCGAAAGGGATCTGGGAGTTATGATTAGTAAGAATTTAAAACAAAAGGATCAATGCATAAATGTTCGTAATAAGGCAAATCGGACACTTGGATTTATTAATCGCAGCGTTAGTAACAAGACACCTGGTGTGGTTCTCAAGCTATATCTTGCTCTAGTTAGGCCCCATTTAGATTATGCAGTTCAGTTTTGGTCGCCATATTATAGAATGGATATAAATTCACTTGAACGTGTCCAGCGTAGGACACGCTGGACACTAAGTTAATTCCCCAAATTAGAAATCTTTCATATGAAGAAAGATTAACAAAGCTTAAGTTGCATTCACTGGAAAGGCGAAGAGTTAGGGGTGACATGATAGAGGTTTACAAGTGGATGAATGGACATAACCGGGGGGATATTAATAGGTATTAAAAGTATTAACACAGGACAGAACACGAAACAATGGATATAAATTGGATAAGTTTAGATTTAGGAAAGACTTGGGTAAATACTGGTTCAGTAACAGGGTTGTTGATTTGTGGAACCAATTGCCGCGTAACATTGTGGAGGTGGGGTCCCTCGATTGTTTCAAGCACGGGTTGGACAAGTATATGAGTGGGATTGGGTGGTTATAGAATATGAGCTGCCTCGTATGGGCCAATAGGCCTTCTGCAGTTACCTTTGTTCTTATGTTCTTATTGCCGCGTAACATTGTGGAGGTGGGGTCCCTCGATTGTTTCAAGCACGGGTGGACAAGTATATGAGTGGGATTGGGTGGTTATAGAATAGGAGCTGCCTCGTATGGGCCAATAGGCCTTCTGCAGTTACCTTTGTTCTTATGTTCTTATGTTCTTATGTAATGCTGATAAATGTAAAGTTCTGAGGTTAGGTAATGATGATAGAGTTACAAGATACGAGCTAGATGGTGTTGTGATTGCGAAGTCGGATTGCGAAAGGGATCTGGGAGTTATGATTAGTAAGAATTTAAAACAAAAGGATCAATGCATAAATGTTCGTAATAAGGCAAATCGGACACTTGGATTTATTAATCGCAGCGTTAGTAACAAGACACCTGGTGTGGTTCTCAAGCTATATCTTGCTCTAGTTAGGCCCCATTTAGATTATGCAGTTCAGTTTTGGTCGCCATATTATAGAATGGATATAAATTCACTTGAACGTGTCCAGCGTAGGATGACTAAGTTAATTCCCCAAATTAGAAATCTTTCATATGAAGAAAGATTAACAAAGCTTAAGTTGCATTCACTGGAAAGGCGAAGAGTTAGGGGTGACATGATAGAGGTTTACAAGTGGATGAATGGACATAACCGGGGGATATTAATAGGGTATTAAAAGTATTAACACAGGACAGAACACGAAACAATGGATATAAATTGGATAAGTTTAGATTTAGGAAGGACTTGGGTAAATACTGGTTCAGTAACAGGGTTGTTGATTTGTGGAACCAATTGCCGCGTAACATTGTGGAGGTGGGGTCCCTCGATTGTTTCAAGCACGGGTTGGACAAGTATATGAGTGGGATTGGGTGGTTATAGAATAGGAGCTGCCTCGTATGGGCCAATAGGCCTTCTGCAGTTACCTTTGTTCTTATGTTCTTATTGCCGCGTAACATTGTGGAGGTGGGGTCCCTCGATTGTTTCAAGCACGGGTTGGACAAGTATATGAGTGGGATTGGGTGGTTATAGAATAGGAGCTGCCTCGTATGGGCCAATAGGCCTTCTGCAGTTACCTTTGTTCTTATGTTCTTATGTAATGCTGATAAATGTAAAGTTCTGAGGTTAGGTAATGATGATAGAGTTACAAGATACGAGCTAGATGGTGTTGTGATTGCGAAGTCGGATTGCGAAAGGGATCTGGGAGTTATGATTAGTAAGAATTTAAAACAAAAGGATCAATGCATAAATGTTCGTAATAAGGCAAATCGGACACTTGGATTTATTAATCGCAGCGTTAGTAACAAGACACCTGGTGTGGTTCTCAAGCTATATCTTGCTCTAGTTAGGCCCCATTTAGATTATGCAGTTCAGTTTTGGTCGCCATATTATAGAATGGATATAAATTCACTTGAACGTGTCCAGCGTAGGATGACTAAGTTAATTCCCCAAATTAGAAATCTTTCATATGAAGAAAGATTAACAAAGCTTAAGTTGCATTCACTGGAAAGGCGAAGAGTTAGGGGTGACATGATAGAGGTTTACAAGTGGATGAATGGACATAACCGGGGGATATTAATAGGGTATTAAAAGTATTAACACAGGACAGAACACGAAACAATGGATATAAATTGGATAAGTTTAGATTTAGGAAAGACTTGGGTAAATACTGGTTCAGTAACAGGGTTGTTGATTTGTGGAACCAATTGCCGCGTAACATTGTGGAGGTGGGGTCCCTCGATTGTTTCAAGCACGGGTTGGACAAGTATATGAGTGGGATTGGGTGGTTATAGAATAGGAGCTGCCTCGTATGGGCCAATAGGCCTTCTGCAGTTACCTTTGTTCTTATGTTCTTATTGCCGCGTAACATTGTGGAGGTGGGGTCCCTTGATTGTTTCAAGCACGGGTTGGACAAGTATATGAGTGGGATTGGGTGGTTATAGAATAGGAGCTGCCTCGTATGGGCCAATAGGCCTTCTGCAGTTACCTTTGTTCTTATGTTCTTATGTTCTTATGTAATGCTGATAAATGTAAAGTTCTGAGGTTAGGTAATGATGATAGAGTTACAAGATACGAGCTAGATGGTGTTGTGATTGCGAAGTCGGATTGCGAAAGGGATCTGGGAGTTATGATTAGTAAGAATTTAAAACAAAAGGATCAATGCATAAATGTTCGTAATTAGGCAAATCGGACACTTGGATTTATTAATCGCAGCGTTAGTAACAAGACACCTGGTGTGGTTCTCAAGCTATATCTTGCTCTAGTTAGGCCCCATTTAGATTATGCAGTTCAGTTTTGGTCGCCATATTATAGAATGGATATAAATTCACTTGAACGTGTCCAGCGTAGGATGACTAAGTTAATTCCCCAAATTAGAAATCTTTCATATGAAGAAAGATTAACAAAGCTTAAGTTGCATTCACTGGAAAGGCGAAGAGTTAGGGGTGACATGATAGAGGTTTACAAGTGGATGAATGGACATAACCGGGGGGATATTGGTAGGGTATTAAAAGTATCAACACAGGACAGAACACGAAACAATGGGTATAAATTGGATAAGTTTAGATTTAGGAAAGACTTGGGTAAATACTGGTTCAGTAACAGGGTTGTTGATTTGTGGAACCATTGCCGCGTAACATTGTGGAGGTGGGGTCCCTCGATTGTTTCAAGCACGGGTTGGACAAGTATATGAGTGGGATTGGGTGGTTATAGAATAGGAGCTGCCTCGTATGGGCCAATAGGCCTTCTGCAGTTACCTTTGTTCTTATGTTCTTATGTTCTTATGACTACATTTAAAAAACATGATTCTTGATAGAGAGGGTGATCATCCACACCCAAATTACACTCCTTCCGCGCCGTGGGAAGAGCCTACTTTCAAAATAGTAATAGAAAGTCTCCCAATGAAAAGGCTGCCTATGATCCGACAATCCTAAGGCGCATAATAGAAGAGCAAATGTATAGCATAGCAGTAGCAGGAGCCACCCACATCTTCACAGACGGATCGGTGGACACAGAAAATGAGAGTGCTGGCGCTGCTCTTTGCACGACCAGCGTTCAGGCATATTGGAGACTGGGAGGACTAGTATCATCAACCCAAACTGAGCTGTTCGCCATACAACAGGCATTCGCATATGTGATTGCACAAAACACTCAAAATGCAATCATACACACAGACTCAAAAGCTGCACTTCAAATACTAGGACAAAAACAGTGGAAAGATAATGTGGAAATAATTACCACCATTTTGTATCAAGGAGCAGTCGCTAAAGGCAAAGGCCTCAACATAACTTTAAACTGGATCCCATCCCATATTGGAATCCCATTAAATGAAAAAGCTGATGAAATTGCTAAATTGGCAACTCGTCATCCAGTGATACATAAAACAATTCAACCCAGCCTAGAGAACATAAAAAACATCATCACCAAAAAACTCTCACATCTCAACAAAGCCGACCTGCACCAGAGAATAGCTGAAGGTTCACCATCTGCAACATGGTATCTTCAGGCAACCAAATTAGAAAGGTTAAATATCCCAAAAGGAATCCACAGAGAAATAGCAGTTAGGCTATATAGACTACGTCTAGGTTACAGATGCAACTGGGAGATTGGTGAACCCCGACAGAGAGAGTGCATCTTCTGCCAAACTGTCACAGAAAAGCCATTACTTCACTATCTTCTGGAATGTGAAGCAACCAATGACCTTAGAAGAGCTTTAAGAGTTCCTGAATCATGCAGTGGCCACCCTGAAGCCATCAACACAGCCACTCTCCTGGTCAACAAAGGTGTCCAGCAGCTGGACACCCTCATGAAAGACTGTGAAGCAGTATCCTCCCCCACGATAACAGCTTGATGGTTAAATGCAACCTCAGAACACTGGGAAAAAAAAAAATTGTACCACTTACGGGCTATTCATGCCCGTGCCACCTCTTGGGTGGCTTAATCTTTATCAATCAATTGAAACAATCGAGGGACCCCACCACACCGCGTTACGCGGTAATTAGTTCCACAAATCAACAACCCTGTTACCGAATCAGTATTTACCAAGTCTTTCCTAAATCTAAATTTATCCAATTTATACCCATTGTTTCGTGTTCTGTCTTGTGTTGATACTTTTAATACCCTATTAATATCCCCTTTGTTATGTCCATTCACCCACTTGTAAACCTCTATCATGTCGCCCCTAACTCTTCGCCTTTCCAGTGAATGCAACTTAAGCTTTGTTAATCTTTCTTTATATGAAAGATTTCTAATTTGGGGAATTAACTTAGTCATCCTACGCTGGACACGTTCAAGTGCGAAAGGGATCTGGGAGTTATGATTAGTAAGAATTTAAAACAAAAGGATCAATGCATAAATGTTCGTAATAAGGCAAATCGGACACTTGGATTTATTAATCGCAGCGTTAGTAACAAGACACCTGGTGTGCTTCTCAAGCTATATCTTGCTCTAGTTAGGCCCCATTTAGATTATGCAGTTCAGTTTTGGTCGCCATATTATAGAATGGATATAAATTCACTTGAACGTGTCCAGCGTAGGATGACTAAGTTAATTCCCCAAATTAGAAATCTTTCATATGAAGAAAGATTAACAAAGCTTAAGTTGCATTCACTGGAAAGGCGAAGAGTTAGGGGTGACATGATAGAGGTTTACAAGTGGATGAATGGACATAACCGGGGGATATTAATAGGGTATTAAAAGTATCAACACAGGACAGAACACGAAACAATGGGTATAAATTGGATAAGTTTAGATTTAGGAAAGACTTGGGTAAATACTGGTTCAGTAACAGGGTTGTTGATTTGTGGAACCAATTGCCGCGTAACATTATGGAGGTGGGGTCCCTCGATTGTTTCAAGCACGGGTTGGACAAGTATATGAGTGGGATTGGGTGGTTATAGAATAGGAGCTGCCTCGTATGGGCCAATAGGCCTTCTGCAGTTACCTTTGTTCTTATGTAAGTGAATTTATATCCATTCTATAATATGGCGACCAAAACTGAACTGCATAATCTAAATGGGGCCTAACTAGAGCAAGATATAGCTTGAGAACCACACCAGGTGTCTTGTTACTAACGCTGCGATTGATCACAAAGTAATCAGATTTAGCATAGAATGGAATAGACCTGTTGGAGAAAATTCTGTTAAAGTGCCAGATTTCCGAAAAAGCTGTTTTAATAGCCTAAGAAATTTTTTGGGTCAAATAGATTGGAAAGTATTGGGTATGGGGTGTGGGCCGGTCTTAGAGCGAGACATGAACCCAGCGACAGGTGACGTAAAGGGGATTTCGATGTGGATTTAATATATAACTTATTTAAGAATATTCTAAACAAAGCACAGGAACGTAGTATACATAAGAACATAAGAACAAAGGCAACTGCAGAAGGCCTATTGGCCCACACGAGGCAGCTCCCACTCATAACCACCCAATCCCACTCATATACTTGTCCAACTCGCGCTTGAAACAATCGAGGGACCCCACCTCCAGCACGTTACGCGGTAATTGGTTCCACAAATCAACAACCCTGTTACTGAACCAGTATTTACCCAAGTCTTTCCTAAATCTAAACTTATCCAATTTATATCCATTGTTTCGTGTTCTGTCCTGTGTTGATACTTTTAATACCCTATTAATATCCCCCTGGTTATGTCCATTCATCCACTTGTAAACCTCTATCATGTCACCCCTAACTCTTCGCCTTTCCAGTGAACATAAGAACATAAGAACATAAGAACAAAGGTAACTGCAGAAGGCCTATTGGCCCATACGAGGCAGCTCCTATTCTATAACCACCCAATCCCACTCATATACTTGTCCAACCCGCGCTTGAAACAATCGAGGGACACCACCTCCACCACGTTACGCGGCAATTGGTTCCAAAAATCAACAACCCTGTTACTGAACCAGTATTTACCCAAGTCTTTCCTAAATCTAAACTTATCCAATTTATACCCATTGTTTCGTGTTCTGTCTTGTGTTGATATTTTTAATACCCTATTAATATCCCCCCTGTTATCTCCATTCATCCACTTGTAAACCTCTATCATGTCACCCCTAACTCTTCGCCTTTGTAGTGAATGCAACTTAAGCTTTGTTAATCTTTCTTCATATGAAAGATTTCTTATTTGGGGAATTAACTTAGTCATCCTACGTTGGACACGTTCAAGTGAATTTATATCCATTCTATAATACGGCGACCAAAACTGAACTGCATAATCTAAATGGGGCCTAACCAGAAATCAGATATAATCAACCAGAGCAAGATATAAGAACATAAGAACAAAGGCAACTGCAGAAGGCATATTGGCCCATACGAGGCAGCTCCTATTTATAACCACCCAATCCCACTCATATACATGTCCAACCCATGCTTGAAACAATCGAGGGACCCCACCTCCACAATGTTACGCGGCAATTGGTTCCACAAATCAGCAACCCTGTTACTGAACCAGTATTTACCCAAGTCTTTCCTAAATCTAAACTTATCCAATTTATACCCATTGTTTCGTGTTCTGTCTTGTGTTGATATTTTTAATACCCTATTAATATCCCTTTTGTTATGTCCATTCATCCACTTGTAAACCTCTATCATGTCACCCCTAACTCTTCGCCTTTCCAGTGAATGCAACTTAAGCTTTGTTAATCTTTCTTCATATGAAAGATTTCTAATTTGGGGAATTAACTTAGTCATCCTACGCTGGACACGTTCAAGTGAATTTATATCCATTCTATAATATGGCGACCAAAACTGAACTGCATAATCTAAATGGGGCCTAACTAGAGCAAGATATAGCTTGAGAACCACACCAGGTGTCTTGTTACTAACGCTGCGATTGATCACAAAGTAATCAGATTTAGCATAGAATGGAATAGACCTGTTGGAGAAAATTCTGTTAAAGTGCCAGATTTCCGAAAAGCTGTTTTTAATAGCCTAAGAAATTTTTTGGGTCAAATAGATTGGAAAGTATTGGGTATGGGGTGTGGGCCGGTCTTAGAGCGAGACATGAACCCAGCGACAGGTGACGTAAAAGGGGATTTCGATGTGGATTTAATATATAACTTATTTAAGAATATTCTAAACAAAGCACAGGAACGTAGTATACATAAGAACATAAGAACAAAGGCAACTGCAGAAGGCCTATTGGCCCACACGAGGCAGCTCCCACTCATAACCACTCAATCCCACTCATATACTTGTCCAACTCGCGCTTGAAACAATCGAGGGACCCCACCTCCAGCACGTTACGCGGTAATTGGTTCCACAAATCAACAACCCTGTTACTGAACCAGTATTTACCCAAGTCTTTCCTAATCTAAACTTATCCAATTTATACCCATTGTTTCGTGTTCTGTCTTGTGCTGATATTTTTAATACCCTATTAATATCCCCCCTGTTATGTCCATTCATCCACTTGTAAACCTCTATCATGTCACCCCTAACTCTTCGCCTTTCCAGTGAATGCAATTTAAGCTTTGTTAATCTTTCTTCATATGAAAGATTTCTAATTTGGGGAATTAACTTAGTTTTCCTACGCTAGACACGTTCAAGTGAGTTTATATCCATTCTATAGAACGGCGACCAAAACTGAACTGCATAATATAACTTATTTAAGAATATTCTAAACAAAGCACAGGAACGTAGTATACCATACAAATTGAATAGATCGAATACTAATGACCCAAAGTGGATAACAAATAATTTAAAGAACCTTATAGGTAAAAAGAGAGCTTGGTACAAAAGTTTTATAAATGGGGAAGTCAGGTTAGAACAGGAATTCATACAACTGGTTAGAAATGTTAAAACAGAGATTAGGAAAGCAAAAACTTTCAATTTTCTTTTCAAATTTCTTTCAAGAAATTTAGGGAACAGTGAACATAACATAAGAACATAAGAACAAAGGCAACTGCAGAAGGCCTGTTGGCCCATACGAGGCAGCTCCTATTTATAACCACCCAATCCCACTCATATACTTGTCCAACCCGCGCTTGAAACAATCGAGGGACCCCACCTCCACAATGTTACGCGGCAATTGGTTCCACAAATCAACAACCCTGTTACTGAACCAGTATTTACCAAAGTCTTTCCTAAATCTAAACTTATCCAATTTATACCCATTGTTTCGTGTTCTGTCTTGTGTTGATACTTTTAATACCCTATTAATATCCCCTTTGTTATGTCCATTCACCCACTTGTAAACCTCTATCATGTCGCCCCTAACTCTTCGCCTTTCCAGTGAATGCAACTTAAGCTTTGTTAATCTTTCTTCATATGAAAGATTTCTAATTTGGGGAATTAACTTAGTCATCCTACGCTGGACACGTTCAAGTGAATTTATATCCATTCTATAATATGGCGACCAAAACTGAACTGCATAATCTAAATGGGGCCTAACTAGAGCAAGATATAGCTTGAGAACCACACCAGGTGTCTTGTTACTAACGCTGCGATTGATCACAAAGTAATCAGATTTAGCATAGAATGGAATAGACCTGTTGGAGAAATTCTGTTAAAGTGCCAGATTCCGAAAAGCTGTTTTTAATAGCCTAAGAAATTTTTTGGGTCAAATAGATTGGAAAGTATTGGGTATGGGGTGTGGGCCGGTCTTAGAGCGAGACATGAACCCAGCGACAGGTGACGTAAAGGGGATTTCGATGTGGATTTAATATATAACTTATTTAAGAATATTCTAAACAAAGCACAGGAACGTAGTATACATAAGAACATAAGAACAAAGGCAACTGCAGAAGGCCTATTGGCCCACACGAGGCAGCTCCCACTCATAACCACCCAATCCCACTCATATACTTGTCCAACTCGCGCTTGAAACAATCGAGGGACCCCACCTCCAGCACGTTACGCGGTATTTGGTTCCACAAATCAACAACCCTGTTACTGAACCAGTATTTACCCAAGTCTTTCCTAAATCTAAACTTATCCAATTTATATCCATTGTTTCGTGTTCTGTCCTGTGTTGATACTTTTAATACCCTATTAATATCCCCCTGGTTATGTCCATTCATCCACTTGTAAACCTCTATCATGTCACCCCTAACTCTTCGCCTTTCCAGTGAACATAAGAACATAAGAACAAAGGTAACTGCAGAAGGCCTATTGGCCCATACGAGGCAGCTCCTATTCTATAACCACCCAATCCCACTCATATACTTGTCCAACCCGCGCTTGAAACAATCGAGGGACACCACCTCCACCACGTTACGCGGCAATTGGTTCCAAAAATCAACAACCCTGTTACTGAACCAGTATTTACCCAAGTCTTTCCTAAATCTAAACTTATCCAATTTATACCCATTGTTTCGTGTTCTGTCTTGTGTTGATATTTTTAATACCCTATTAATATCCCCCCTGTTATCTCCATTCATCCACTTGTAAACCTCTATCATGTCACCCCTAACTCTTCGCCTTTGTAGTGAATGCAACTTAAGCTTTGTTAATCTTTCTTCATATGAAAGATTTCTTATTTGGGGAATTAACTTAGTCATCCTACGTTGGACACGTTCAAGTGAATTTATATCCATTCTATAATACGGCGACCAAAACTGAACTGCATAATCTAAATGGGGCCTAACCAGAAATCAGATATAATCAACCAGAGCAAGATATAAGAACATAAGAACAAAGGCAACTGCAGAAGGCATATTGGCCCATACGAGGCAGCTCCTATTTATAACCACCCAATCCCACTCATATACATGTCCAACCCATGCTTGAAACAATCGAGGGACCCCACCTCCACAATGTTACGCGGCAATTGGTTCCACAAATCAGCAACCCTGTTACTGAACCAGTATTTACCCAAGTCTTTCCTAAATCTAAACTTATCCAATTTATACCCATTGTTTCGTGTTCTGTCTTGTGTTGATACTTTTAATACCCTATTAATATCCACTTTGTTATGGCCATTCACCCACTTGTAAACCTCTATCATGTCACCCCTAACTCTTCGCCTTTCCAGTGAATGCAACTTAAGCTTTGTTCATCTTTCTTCATATGAAAGATTTCTAATTTGGGAAATTAACTTTGTCATCCTACGCTGGACACGTTCAAGTGAATTTATATCCATTCTATAGAACGGCGACCAAAACTGAACTGCATAATATAACTTATTTAAGAATATTCTAAACAAAGCACAGGAGATAGATCACTTGCGTCTAACTATCGACCAATTAGCCTAACGTCTATTGTGGGAAAGTTACTCGAATCTATAATAGCAAATAAAATTCGTCTTCATCTTAAAAAACATAAATTAATAATTGAGTCGCAACATGGTTTTATAAATGCCCGTTCATGTTTAACAAATTTGTTATATTTTTATTCTAGCATTGTTGAGGCAGTTGATAGTGGTAAGGATTGCGATGTTGTGTACCTTGACTTTAGCAAAGCTTTTGATACAGTGCCACATGAAAGACTGATTAAAAAGATAGAGTCTCATGGTATTGGGGGTGCTATATTAGGCTGGATTAGGGCATGGCTATACCAAGGAAACAGAGAGTTAGTATAAATGGAGTCAAGTCAGAGTGGAAAATGTTGTAAGTGGGGTGCCTCAGGGATCTGTCCTAGGACCTCTGTTGTTTATATATATATAAATGATTTAGATTCAGGTTTGAGTAGCAACATTTGCAAATTTGCCGATGATACGAAATCGGTAGGGAAATTAATTCGGAGGAGGACTCATTATCAAGTCTATGTGGGTGGGGACGAGGACAGGTTGACGAGTTTAGCAGTTACCAGGGAGGATGTTCTTAAACAAATAGTAAAACTCAAACCAAACAAATCCCCAGGCCGGATGAAGTGTTTGCTAGGGTGCTTAAAGAATGCAAAGAGGAGCTTTGTGACCCACTGTCAACCATATTTAATAAATCAATAGAGTCAGGCAGAGTGCCAGAGTTTTGGAAAGTTGCTAATGTGATACCAGTTTTTAAGAAAGGAGATAGATCACTTGCGTCTAACTATCGACCAATTAGCCTAACGTCTATTGTGGGAAAGTTACTCGAATCTATAATAGCAAATAAAATTCGTCTTCATCTTGAAAAACAAAAATTAATAAATGAGTCGCAACATGGTTTTATAAATGGCCGTTCATGTTTAAGAAATTTGTTATCATTTTATTCTAGCATAGTTGAGGCAGTTAATTGTGGTAAGGATTGTGATGTTGCGTACCTTGACTTTAGCAAAGCTTTTGATACAGTGCCACATGAAAGACTGATTAAAAAAATAGAGTCTCATGGTATTGGGGGTGCTATATTAAGCTGGATTAGGGCATGGCTATACCAAAGGAAACAGAGAGTTAGTATAAATGGAATCAAGTCAGAGTGGGAAAATGTTGTAAGTGGAGTGCCTCAAGGCTCTGTCCTGGACCTCTGTTGTTTATAATATATATAAATGATTTAGATTCAGGTTTGAGTAGCAACATTTGCAAATTTGCCGATGATACGAAAATCGGTAGGGAAATTAATTCGGAGGAGGACTCACTATCACTTCAAGTTGATCTAGATAGGGTTTTTGAAATGGTCAAAGGATTGGCAGATGCAGTTTAATGCTGATAAATGTAAAGTTCTGAGGTGAGGTAATGATGATAGAGTTACAAGATACGAGCTAGATGGTGTTGTGATTGCGAAGTCGGATTGCGAAAGGGATCTGGGAGTTATGATTAGTAAGAATTTAAAACAAAAGGATCAATGCATAAATGTTCGTAATAAGGCAAATCGGACACTTGGATTTATTAATCGCAGCGTTAGTAACAAGACACCTGGTGTGGTTCTCAAGCTATATCTTGCTCTAGTTAGGCCCCATTTAGATTATGCAGTTCAGTTTGGTCGCCATATTATAGAATGGATATAAATTCACTTGAACGTGTCCAGCGTAGGATGACTAAGTTAATTCCCCAAATTAGAAATCTTTCATATGAAGAAAGATTAACAAAGCTTAAGTTGCATTCACTGGAAAGGCGAAGAGTTAGGGGTGACATGATAGAGGTTTACAAGTGGATGAATGGACATAACCGGGGGGATATTAATAGGGTATTAAAAGTATCAACACAGGACAGAACACGAAACAATGGATATAAATTGGATAAGTTTAGATTTAGGAAAGACTTGGGTAAATACTGGTTCAGTAACAGGGTTGTTGATTTGTGGAACCAATTGCCGCGTAACATTGTGGAGGTGGGGTCCCTCGATTGTTTCAAGCACGGGTTGGACAAGTATATGAGTGGGATTGGGTGGTTATAGAATAGGAGCTGCCTCGTATGGGCCAATAGGCCTTCTGCAGTTACCTTTGTTCTTATGTTCTTATTATCACTTCAAGTTGATCTAGATAGAGTTTTGAAATGGTCGAAGGATTGGCAGATGCAGTTTAATGCTGATAAATGTAAAGTTCTGAGGTTAGGTAATGATGATAGGGTTACAAGATACGAGCTAGATGGTGTTTAAAGTTCTGAGGTTAGGTAATGATGATAGAGTTACAAAAGTTCTGAGGTTAGGTAATGATGATAGAGTTACAAGATACGAGCTAGATGGTGTTGTGATTGCGAAGTCGGATTGCGAAAGGGATCTGGGAGTTATGATTAGTAAGAATTTAAAACAAAAGGATCAATGCATAAATGTTCGTAATAAGGCAAATCGGACACTTGGATTTATTAATCGCAGCGTTAGTAACAAGACACCTGGTGTGGTTCTCAAGCTATATTTTGCTCTAGTTAGGCCCCATTTAGATTATGCAGTTCAGTTTTGGTCGCCATATTATAGAATGGATATAAATTCACTTGAACGTGTCCAGCGTAGGATAACTAAGTTAATTCCCCAAATTAGAAATCTTTCATATGAAGAAAGATTAACAAAGCTTAAGTTGCATTCACTGGAAAGGCGAAGAGTTAGGGGTGACATGATAGAGGTTTACAAGTGGATGAATGGACATAACAGGGGGGATATTAATAGGGTATTAAAAATATCAGCACAAGACAGAACACGAAACAATGGGTATAAATTGGATAAGTTTAGATTTAGGAAAGACTTGGGTAAATACTGGTTCAGTGACAGGGTTGTTGATTTGTGGAACCAATTGCCGCGTAACGTGGTGGAGGTGAAGTCCCTCGATTGTTTCAAGCGCGGGTTGGACAAGTATATGAGTGGGATTGGGTGGTTATAGAATAGGAGCTGCCTCGTATGGCCAATAGGCCTTCTGCAGTTACCTTTGTTCGTATGTTCTTATAATCTAAATGGGGCCTAACCAGAGCAAGATATAGCTGAAGAACCACACCAGGTGTCTTGTTACTAACGCTTCGATTAATAAATCCCAGTGTCCTATTTACCTTATTACGAACATTCATTCATTGATCCTTTTGTTTTAAATTCTTACTAATCATAACATAAGAACATAAGAACAAAGGCAACTGCAGAAGGCCTATTGGCCCATACGAGGCAGCTCCGATCTATAACCACCCAATCCCACTCATATACATGTCCAACCCGCGCTTGAAACAGTCGAGGGACCCCATCTCCACCATGTTACACGGCAATTGGTTCCACAAATCAATAATCAATGACGATAATCTCTTTCAAGAGAGATTGAGCCTGCTCTTCCCTACATCATTACGTCTTTAAAGTACAAGATACTATATAGAAGATACGTCCACCAGTATCGCCAAACGTTTTGCCCAGGAAGCAAATCGTACCATGCACACCCCGACACCTGCTACAGCCGCCGTAACCAGCAAACTGCTCATACTCCGCCTGCCTGTTGCTGATTGGCTGGTGTCTCGCCACACCTGCACTCACACCACCACCGAGAGTCGACGTCTGGGCAGCAGCATGCCGTACTTCTCAGAATATCTCTGTGCTCCATGGAGTTGACATCTCTCGCTGGTAGACTAAGCCTTGGCTTTCGTGTACTAAGGGAGGTGGCAGCTTGAAGCCAGTATTCCAGCACCGCACATATTTTATTTATATTGCTATCACTATAACTTACTTGTCTTAGAGTAACTTTTCATTGCCAGTGATTGGATAGAACGTTTTGTGCTAGAGATAGGGGGAACTGGTTAAGGGTTTGCTATCCCGGAGCTGGCATTGGTGATATGATAAACAACATGAATGATATTATGGCTGGAAATGGGAACAATCCCATTATTTGCATTAGCGTAGGAGGAAATGATGTTGGTCGAGTTAGGAGTGAGGAACGGATTCAGAGGTATAAAACAGCCATAGAATTAGTTAGGAGCAAGGGAGGAATCCCGATCATATGTGGCATTCTTCCAAGAAAGGGAGTGGGAAATGAATGGATATCGAGGGCACTTGGTGTCAATTGCCGGCTGGAAAGATATTGCAAATCAAATGCATTATCTTTCATAGACAACTGGGAACACTTCTATGGAAGAAATGAAATGTATGCTCGAGATGGGTGCATCTATCGAGAGCTGGGGTTGTTGCTGTTGCGAACTCGTTGGAAGAAGTGGTTAGAGGTGTTTGTTTGGGTTTAAACTGTTAGTAGATAGAGGTATGGGAATTGATTTGGAGGAAGGAGGTAATAAAAGTATGTGTTTGTGGGAGAAAGGAATTGGCAAAATGATCAGGGAAAGAGAAGGGCCTCAAAATAACAATTCACTTAGGGTATATTACACTAACAGTAGAAGTCTAAGAAATAAAATTAACGAATTAAATGCTCTTGTCTGCACAGAAAAAATAGATATTATTGCACTTACCGAAACGTGGATGAATGTAGAAATAGAGAACTATTAGCTGAATATCAAATAAATGGATTTAAACTATTTCACACAGATAGATATATTAGACGAGGAGGTGGAGTAGGCATATATGTTAGGGACAATTTTAAATGTAGTCTCAAAGAGGGAATCAAAACTGAGCCACACACAGAAACTATTTGGATAGAATTAAACGAAAAAGCTAATAATATTATAATAGGAGTTATATATAGGCCACCAAATTTAGACAGAATGGAAGCAAAGCATTTATGGGATGAAATATCTAGAGCATCTAGATCTAACAGTATTTATGTCATGGGTGACTTTAATTTTAGCAGAATAAACTGGTTGAACAAAACAGGGAATAGTGAAGCAGAAGATTTTCTACAATTAATTGACGATTGCTTTCTTACGCAACACATTAAGGAACCAACACGGGAAAATAATAATGTGGGGAAATTCCAGGGGCCGGATTCAGGAAGGTACTTACGAAGGTTTTTCCTCTTAGCTAAGAGCGTTTTCTGTCTTAGCGCCTTCGTGGCGGCTACGTCCGTATTCAATTAACTACCCTAAGTGGAAAAATCTTCGTAAGTTCATTCCGGGATTTAAGTGTGGTTTCGACCACTCGTAGCTTTACGTAAACTGGATACAAGTCATTTTTTCTCTACTACATAACACTGGGATCGATTTATGATATTGGAACATGACCAAAATATTATAGCTGGTGAATCTAGTGGAGAGGAGTCCTTCGTGTTAGTTATATATGCATTCTCTGCTTGAAACTTGAAGTAAATATGTGTTTGATGATAGTAGAATTAGTTTTATAATAGCAAGATATTATACCAGTAGTTATTAAGTAAATAAACACTGGTGAACATAAGAACATAACATAAGAACATAAGAACAAAGGTAACTGCAGAAGGCCTATTGGCCCATACGAGGCAGCTCCTATTCTATAACCACCCAATCCCACTCATATACTTGTCCAACCCGTGCTTGAAACAATCGAGGGACCCCACCTCCACAATGTTACGCGGCAATTGGTTCCACAAATCAACAACCCTGTTACTGAACCAGTATTTACCCAAGTCTTTCCTAAATCTAAACTTATCCAATTTATATCCATTGTTTCGTGTTCTGTCCTGTGTTGATACTTTTAATACCCTATTAATATCCCCCCGGTTATGTCCATTCATCCACTTGTAAACCTCTATCATGTCACCCCTAACTCTTCGCCTTTCCAGTGAATGCAACTTAAGCTTTGTTAATCTTTCTTCATATGAAAGATTTCTAATTTGGGAATTAACTTAGTCATCCTACGCTGGACACGTTCAAGTGAATTTATATCCATTCTATAATATGATTTACCTTATAAGCTGAGGCAACTTATTTTATTTGAGGAATACTCAGCTGATTCCTCTACATTTAGCATGGAACAAATTTGTGTCCAAGACCTCTTCCTGTTACTCAATTTGGCTGTGTGTAACCAAACTAGAAGTGCTCTACAAATCAAGGGACCCAGAATGTGGAATGACCTCCCGAATCATGTCAAAGGCTGTACCTCTCTCAACCAGTTTAAGAGTTAAACCAAGTACTGCCTAATTAACTCCATGTAACCTAACTTACCTCCTAAATGTCAACCCATGTCTTGCTATTTTTTAAACAACGCTGTTCACCAACATGTGCAATTGCTGATTTATGCTATGTTAACCCCCTTTTTGTATTTTTTATTCCTTCTTTCAACACAATTTATACCTAATCCCAATTACTATTGAGTTTTAGTCTGTTTTTTCCCCCCACACCTTGCCCAAAATGCTAAGAGTATTAGTGGCTTTAGGTATTGTATGTACTAGCTCTGCCTATAAATCCAACATTATGTTTGTAAATCAACTGTATGTACTTTTCCTGAATAAAATGTATTTATTATTTATTTTTTAATCAGTAAGTATTAAAAGAAGGCACCAAGCTGGGAAGGCTATGTAGCACCATTGTGTGTAACAATAAACCAAATTTTTTTAACAAATAATGCACCTGTATGGGAAAACAAATCCTGTCAGCTGTAAAAATATTGATGCAGTTATTTAAATGAAAAATATAATGAAAGAAATATTACTGGTTTATTTTTATCCTATCTTTTTGTACTGTACAGTATATCCAAGGAAGTGAAAAATTTAGACATAATGCACAATTTAATGAATGATTAGCATGGATTAGCAGTTCAAAAGAAATATGACTTGTATAACATATCAACATGAGATCTTAATGATCCATGGTCAACATGATTTAGTAAGGATAATACAGTACTGTATTTGTAATAATACAAACTATAATTTAAAATCTTTATTACTGATTTTTTTTATTAAGAAGATTAGGTATACACAGGAATGTGCTGCTACTCTATTCTATATGGAATATTACACAGTGCAGATAAAAAACTAGCTATAAGTTTATCTAATACTCCCATCTCACAGGATGGTTAGACACACTGTACATGGAATCAATTTAGAAAATACCAGCCTCAATACAAAAAACAAATCAACTCTGACTAAACAACTATGCAATTTTCACAAGAGGTAAGCACTGAATCATGGAAACATTATATTATAATTACTCTTACCAGTTTCTACAAAACTCCTCTCAAACAATGTATTTTTAAACATGTTTAGGTATACACAGTAATGTGCTGCTTCCCTATTCTGTCTAAAGGACCACACAGTGTAGATCAAAAACCAGCTACAAGCTCACCCAACATCCTCACCTCACAGGATGGCCAGTCATACATGGAATTAGGAAAGAACAAAATACTTAATGCTGATCTATTAGCCTCCACTGGCAAAATCTGGGTGCAGCACAAGAATATCTTCCAATATTCCTGAGTGTATGAAGTAATTACAGAGCTCAAAATACCTCATACCATTTGGTATGAAGTCACTGATAACAGGACAATCACAGATATAGTGTTGGAGAGTATGTTCTCTCAAGTAGGACTGAAAACAGATGTTTTTTTTTTCCACCAAGAGGGCTATAAACCCATGGAACCGCCTACCCGCTGAAGCCGTAAATGCCAAATTCCAGCTAAAAAATATCATTAAGACAATTGGCGGGCCCTTTAACAAGCCGCCGGTTTTCTGTCCTCTTCGAGGTCACTAGATAGTTAGTGGCCCTTGGATAAATTCAGTAAATATATACAATAATTGTCAGCGCATCTTCCGAGCAACAAGGACAGCTACACAGTATCTCTTAGAATTACGTAGGTAAACAACAAATGTAACATATTTGTTTACTACAATGTCGGTGCTGGCTGTAGAAGTTGAAAAAACATTGTTTTACTTCGAAATATACTAATTTTATAAGAAAATTCGACGTAAATAGGAGGCAGTAGAGCTCCGATAAGCCAGCGCTAAATCTTCAATATGAAGAATGTTGCTGCTCTCTGATTGGCCAAACGAAACACAGTAGTGACCTCTATCGGCACGCAGATGAACCAACAATTTTCTTCCTAAGTATACCTTATTGAATCGCACCTAAGCATCTTCTTAGGGCGCACTTAGGAACCTTCGTAGCAAACCCACTTACGAAGAAATACACAGAGCTTCCTGAATCTAGGTCCAGAGCATTAACCACTAGGCTACCCTCTGTGGGGAAATTCCAGGCAGCTAATCTCTCTTTTTCAAATTGATTTAATAAAATAAAGTTATGTCTTATTTATTTTCTTAGTAAGTAAGTATTAATTAAGTGGACTGTATGTACTGGTAAACTGCCTGAAATCTTCTTACACACTATTGGGAGGGACAATTGGTAGCCTAAACCACTATGTTATGGCTCCTTCTTAAACTACCAATTGTTTACCTTTAAATCTATTATTTCAGTTATTTCACATGTAGTGTACCACATATGGTGGTCTAAACTACTAATATAATAATTAATTATAACTACTGCTACTAAAATCATAAATGGCTTAGCTATGCCAGTAGAATGAGCCTAGTAAGGCGAGTAGGTGTAGCCTCAAGATGGGTGTGGCCCTGCCTCTTTGTGCCACGTAATGGCGGCTGATGGGAAGGACAAGGCTTGGCAAACAAGTAGTTAATTATGTGTATGAACCAACTGTCTGCGCAGATTCTTGCTGCTCCTCTCACAATTTACCTGTATGGGATGCAAGGAATTAATCAAAGTTCCCTAAACATATCAATTTCAGGTATGACATGAACTGTGAGGGTTGTAATGGGGTACACGTACGTTGTAATTTGGGGATCTCCTACGACTTAACCATCTACTATTAAAATATTAAACAGTTCACTTGAATAATAAACAACACTTGGTAGACGGATACAGTCGTTGTTGTGATGTTGTTAGGCTGTGTTGTTGGTGTTGACACGTAAATGGGGTGTCTTGCTGTTATACCAGTTCTAAAACAGCGTGGTAGGCTGGTCCCCTGTTTGTTGTTATTGTGTATATGGAGCGGGCCTCCCTCTACTCGGCCAACGCCCATATGCTCTGGTTCCTCACTCAAAGTAATTTTACATTAACAAGGGAACCTAGCTACTATTTGACATAAATAATTATATTCATTCTTATTGAATACTTTTTTGTTAACTCTAGATACTAAATTAATCTATTAACAATGTTTCATAATGTAAATATACGATGACTTCGATGACGTCACGGAGTCGATGACGTCACGGAGTCTCCCATTTTCCATCCTGAAGGGAGTACAGACTAGGGGAGACTGTGTTATTTGTGTGTGTGTGGTTGAGTGTGTGTCGGTTTCCCGACATAATTCCCAGGGGGCAGAACACGGGTCGAAGTCCCGTTAAGGACTGCGATCACTTTATTCTTCTCCCTCAGAATTATAGTGCTGCTTTAATTTGAGTTTACATTGTTGTGCAGCAGTCCGTTGGGGACGTATGTCCCGTACTGGCGTATCGGGTGCTGGAAGTCGTTGTACGTCTTCTTTCCTGGCCAGTTCTAAAGGTACTAATTTCTCTAAAGTTTTGAGAGTAGTGTTGCCTTTGCATTTTACTTTCACTATTCTCAAGATGCCCTGGCTGTCTGGATGAACAGAGACTATTTCTCCTATAGGCCACTCCGAGCGTGGTCCGTCACTATCCACCAGAACTATGTCACCAGGGTTCAAGTTAATTCTGTTATAGGGATTGTTTGCCCCGTAATGATACTCCCTCAGAGCTGTTAGGTATTCACGAGTCCATACGTCATTCCACCGACTTATCACCCTTGAAAGATGTTTGAAACGTTGAACCAAATCACTCTCTTTGACATATGAAGGATCCTCTTGTTCCTCATCCGTAAGGGACACAAGTGTTTTGAGAGGTCTCCCATACATCAAATGAGCTGGACTTAATGGTTCACGCTGCAAAGCATCATCAGAGAGGTAGGTAAGTGGTCGGTTGTTAACTCGTGCTTCTATTTCTATGATTACTGTTTGAAGCTCCTGAAGGTCAATCTTTTGGCGGTGTAGGGTTTTCCGTAAAGACCGTTTCACCATACCAACCATCCGTTCATAGAAGCCTCCATGCCTTGGTGCTCTGGGAGGTATGAATTTCCAATAGCACTGCCGTTGAGTTAGGGCTGTGCGTACCTTTGGGTGTGTCCAGATTTTCCTCAGGCATGCTTCTCCTGCCACCAAGTTGGACCCATTGTCTGAAATCATTAACTTGGGACAAGATCTACGTGAAGCAAACCTGCGGAAAGCCTGTAAGAATGCTTCGGCACTCATATCGGGAGTCACTTCTAGATGGACTGCCCTTGTTGTGGCACAAGTAAAAAGACAGATATAGGCCTTTACTGGTTTCTTGTCTTTAGTGCCTGTCAGTGTCAGTGCTCCTGTGAAATCTACTCCTGTTGTCTCAAAAGGATGAATATGTACGACTCGTTCCTTCGGAAGTGGAGGAGGGCCAGGATATGGACACACTCTGGCATCGTATCTCCGGCATACAACACAGGATTTGATTATGGATTTTACTGTCTGTCTACCTTGGGGTAGCCAGTACTGTTGTCTTAATTCTGTGAGAGTATCTAATACCCCACCATGCAGAGTGCAGTATTTGTGTATATGTAACACAATTAGTTTGCTTACTATGTGGTGACGAGGGAGCAATATTGGATTTTTTGCTTCCAGATCTATGTCAGCATGTTGTAAGCGTCCTCCGCATCTTATCAAGTTATAATTGTCAGTGTCTAATCAGAGACCCAGATCATGTTGTAGCTTCTTAGGAACATTGTCAATTTCTGTCCCGAATGTGTCGGTCTGAGCTCTTTTAACCCAGTACCTTAAGGCACTAGGGAATTTATGCTTGATTCCTATTTTCTTTAGAAAATCAAACACTACTTGGGTGACACCTACAAGTTTGTTCAGTTCAGAGTACCGAGCAGGATCAATTACCAAAGTCTGAGGTAGTTCCGGGTTCTCAGTGGGAACAGTGACATTGGTCACAATGACTTGTGGCTTTTGTTCAGGCCACTGGTCGCTGATTAGCCACTGAGGTCCATTGAACCACATCTCTGCCTTTGTTAATTGCCGTAAAGTCAGGCCTCAGGAGAGATAGTCAGCTGGATTCTCTTTAGTAGGTACATATCTTAGTTTATACCCTGCTGACAACTCTCGTATTTCCTTAACGCGGTTACTCACGTAAGGATTCTTACTGTTATTGTTTTTAACCCACTGTAGCACTGCCTCATTATCTGACCATACTACTGTTTCTTTAAAGTGGATGTGGCTTAAGGCCTTGATCAGATAATGAGCCAATCTTACACCTAGCAGTAAGGCTGTTAATTCCAGTTGTGGCAGTGATCTTTTCTTTAAAGGTGCCACTCTGGCCTTTGATGTGAGCAAATTGGCTTGCCCATTTGAGACCAGGTAAGCTACTGTACCATAAGCCTTTCCTGAGGCATCACAAAATATATGCAGCTTAATTGGATCCTTTTCATTTACTGTTGTGTTCCTAGGGAACTTGACAGACTCTAGGATACTTAAATCTTTCACTAACCCTTGCCATTTTTCCTGTAGGGCAGGTGTTAGAAGATCATCCCAGCCTATCTTTTGTTGCCAACATTCCTGTATTATCATCTTCCCATTAATTAGTATTGGACTTAATAAGCCTAATGGGTCGAAGGGTTTGCTGACTTGTGATAGCAATTTTCTCATTGTTAAGTTAGTGGTATCTGTCTCCACTGACTTGATTGTCAACTGATCGGTTGTCGTGTTCCATTGGACACCTAGAACCTTTGTCATCTCGGGTACTTGGTAGTCGGGAAATTCAGTTGTGATCAGTTGTTTTAATTTGTCATTGTTAGAGACCCAAGACTGGAGAGGCATATTGGCTCCCATTAATTCTCGATTGGCCTCATGGTATATGTCCAACAGCTTACTTTCACTGTTGGCTGTTCCTTGAAAGTTATCCACATACAGGTTTTCGCTAATTTCTGTCTTGTTCGGGCTATTGGACTTCTTCAAGTGCGTATCCAAGGTAGCTTGAAGCAGAAATGGTGAGCTCGTGGCTCCGAACAAAACAGACGCAAACCTATAAGTGATTATTTCACTGTTTGGATCATTAGGATCCTTAATCCATAGGAACTTTGTGTAGTTTCGGTCTTCTTCTTGAAGACCTACCCTAAGGAATGCCTTGCTAATGTCGGCCGTATATGCATAAGTCCCTATACGAAACTTTAACAGCACGTCATAAAGCCTTTGTGTTAGGCTTGGGCCTGTTTGAAGGCAATCATTTAACGAAACACTATTCTGCCCCATCTTAGCACTGCAATTAAATACTATCCGTAGTGGGGTAGTAGCAGAATCCTTCTGGACATGATGGTGTGGCAGATAATGTCCTTCCTTTGGGTTATCATTTGTTACAACTTCGATAAATTTGTCATCGAGCTGCTTCTGTATTATTTCATGGTACAACTTCAAGTTCTCAGGTTGTCTTTGTAAACGTAACACCTGTGATCTTAATTGATTTTGTGCCATGAAGTAGTTGATGGGTAGCTGAGGGTGATTCAGCTTCCATGGTAACCTGACCCAGTACTGATTATCTTTGTAGATAACTGAGTCTAGGTATTGTTTATAAGTCCAGTCATCATCTGGGCTAGGTTGTTCAGGGACAATGCCGAGAGTTGCCAGGTCCCATAACTTATATACTGGGGGATCAAGCTCATCCTCGGAAATGTCTCTGAGTTGCAGTGGAGACTGTTCTCCTAGTCATGCAACCATTACTGTGTTGGCATGTTGGTGATCCACAGGTTCGGGTTGTTTTAGCCGTAATACTGGGCCTGTTAGTAAATAGCCACCTGCAGATGGTAACACGTTCATACCGTGGTAATCTTCCTTTCCTATGATAAACTTATGGTAGACATCTGATCCCATAAGGATTCCAATATTGGAAAGGTTGTCCGATGTAATGTTATCAGCCAAAGGAATTCCCTTTTCTTCCAGGAATTTGGCTGTTGTTCCTAGACCTTCTTTATACAGGTCTGTTGGGAATCTATCTACTACTAGTGCTGGTACTTTTCGTACATAACCTCCTAATCTTACTGTGGGTCGTACTACCCCGTAAGTTCGGGCTCCCGAGTTAGTCAGGAATCCTTTTATGTTTATCCGTGTCTCCTCTACAGGTGTAAGTTTCAGTTTATCTACCAACTCCTTGGATATAAAGGTCAGTTGGGACCCCTGATCAAATAATCCACGTACAGTGGCTTTATTCTTTCCATTTCTTATGATCAATCGTGCAGTAGGTAGAGCTGATTTATGGTTAGACCTGGTTGTGAAGACACTTATGTCAGGTAACACAGTACAAAGCTTTACTGATGCTGTAGCTCCTTCCTCCTCCTGTGGTTTGGGAGACTTTATACTTGTGTCCCCACAAAGCGCAGTATGGTGTTGACCCTTATGGCACTTAGTGCAGATGCGCATTGCTGTTGTGCAATTGTTGGGATGATGTTCCCTTATACACTTGCTACATCTATGTAACTCCTTGAGTCGTTTTATGCGTGTTGCACGATCAGGGTAGCGTCTGCAATTGTACATGGAATGTGATTGCTCACAAAACACACATGGTCTCCAGACATTAACAGTATCTTGAGGAGTCACCGTTTTGGGTGACGCGTTAACTGTAGGTTTGGAGGGACCAACTGCATATGTTCCTACACTGCCCTGATTCCACTTTGTGGAGGGGGAAGATGTTTTAGCTTTGTTTGGAGCACTGTTTGTACTCTGTTGTTTACTGTTAGTAGCAGACGTAGGTTTAGATGTCGTTTTTTCTTCTGGATTAGCTCTTTCTCGTTCTATGATGGTTTGTAAACCTTTTGTAATCTCCTTTACAGTCAAGGATGACTTACCTACTAATACAAACAACTTATCCAGTATGTCCCTGGGTAATTTCCGTGTCATATGGACTTGTATTATCCAGTCTGACTCATCCAGGTTCACTTTATTTTTAAGTGCCTTGAGCATGGACTCAAGCTCCAATCTGAAGGTTTGGAGTGAGACTGCAGTATTATTTGGAGGTTTAATGTCTAACAGTCTCTGTGTTAGAATTCTGATAGTCCTTTCAGGTTTAGCGTAATTATCTTTCAGGAGTTGCACTGCATTGTCATAATCATCATCTGTGTGATTTAGATTACAGACTACCTGATACTCTTCATCCTTCAAGACACTCTGTAAGTATGTAAACTTTGTTGTTTTTGGCACATTAGCATTAGAATCCACAGAATCGACAAATTTGCTCCAGAAACCGTCCCAACTCTCGTCTTCTGTTCCAGAAAAAGTTGGTAAACTAAGTGATGGCAATTTGACTTCTGGTGCTGTCTGGTTCTGGGAAGTTGTGGTTGCAGTATTTATATTGGCTTTATGGGCATGTATGATATCATCAATGTGTTGCAACTGTGTAAACATTGTATCTTCATAATCGGAATGTTCTTGTATAACATCTTGTAATGTTACTCCACCAACACTGGTATTCTGAAGTAAAACTTGATATTCTTTCATTTGTTGCAACACACGGTCATATTTGTTCCGTGCAAGCCTAAGATAATTTTCCAATGCTACATAGTTAACTGGAGTTTGTTTACTCATGTTTTCACATGTGCTAATCTGCCGTGATAAATGATCCCTCAATCCTGTGAGGGTTATTTGGACATTTGTGACAGTAGACATCTTGGAAGCACTTGTTAGTCGTATAGACTAGTGTCAGGACTATTTATGGCACTTGTATTAGTAAAGCCACTAGTTTCCGAACTAGAGCTGTTTATCATTTATTTAAATATACACTGTAAAATCATACACACTATAATTTGAGTGGTAGACCTGTATCAATGCTGGTATCCGCAAGTTAGCCCATCATTATCACTCTTGGTTGGTACAGAGACACAGGTTAACACTCAAAGGTGAAATGATTATAGTTAAATTGTACTAATGTTATATTGATATCATATTGACAACACAACTCAGGTTGTCTTAAATACTGCATAAAAAATATGTACTTGCTAGGTTGTAATATGTGTTCAACTCTAGACAAGTGTAAAATTCTTACCCTTACACCAGGTTAGCTCAATAAATTAGACTAGGTTGCTGTACAACACCAGCCTAAAATGTTCTACCCTTGTGCAAGAATTAGTAGTAAATAATGTGGCATGCAGTAAATGTTACAGTAATGGCAATAATAATGCAATAATTACAAAAAAAAACATTTATACGTAACTTATAAGTAAAGTAGCCTCTTATCAACCTCTTGTAATGAAATGAAAAAAACACAATTGTTCCTTTGGTACTGTCAGAACAATAATAGTGCTTGTTGTAAGTTCTGTTTGCTATGAGATTGAAAAGTTAGGCTAGAAAATGCAAAAAATATAGCAGTGTCTTCCTGCTATAATGTATAGGTAATATTGCACTATCACTATATGTATGTATAATCTAGTTCAAAGAACTAAATAATCCGGTTCCGTAGGACCAAATAATGTGGGGAAATTCCAGGCAGCTAATCTCTCTTTTTCAAATTGATTTAATAAAATAAAGTTATGTCTTATTTATTTTCTTAGTAAGTAAGTATTAATTAAGTGGACTGTATGTACTGGTAAACTGCCTGAAATCTTCTTACACACTATTGGGAGGGACAATTGGTAGCCTAAACCACTATGTTATGGCTCCTTCTTAAACTACCAATTGTTTACCTTTAAATCTATTATTTCAGTTATTTCAATGTAGTGTACCACATATGGTGGTCTAAACTACTAATATAATAATTAATTATAACTACTGCTACTAAAATCATAAATGGCTTAGCTATGCCAGTAGAATGAGCCTAGTAAGGCGTGTAGGTGTAGCCTCAAGATGGGTGTGGCCCTGCCTCTTTGTGCCACGTAATGGCGGCTGGTGGGAAGGACAAGGCTTGGCAAACAAGTAGTTAATTATGTGTATGAACCAACTGTCTGCGCAGATTCTTGCTGCTCCTCTCACAATTTACCTGTATGGGATGCAAGGAATTAATCAAAGTTCCCTAAACATATCAATTTCAGGTATGACATGAACTGTGAGGGTTGTAATGGGGTACACGTACGTTGTAATTTGGGGATCTCCTACGACTTAACCATCTACTATTAAAATATTAAACAGTGCACTTGAATAATAAACAATACTTGGTAGACGGATACAGTCGTTGTTGTGATGTTGTTAGGCTGTGTTGTTGGTGTTGACACGTAAATGGGGTGTCTTGCTGTTACACCAGTTCTAAAACAGCGTGGTAGGCTGGTCCCCTGTTTGTTGTTATTGTGTATATGGAGCGGGCCTCCCTCTACTAGGCCAACGCCCATATGCTCTGGTTCCTCACTCAAAGTAATTTTACATTAACAAGGGAACCTAGCTACTATTTGACGTAAATAATTATATTCATTCTTATTGAATACTTTTTTGTTAACTCTAGATACTAAATTAATCTATTAACAATGTTTCATAATGTAAATATACGATGTCTTCGGATACGTCACGGACTCTCCCATTTTCCATCCTGATGGGAGTACAGACTAGGGGAGACTGTGTTATTTGTGTGTGTGTGGTTAGTGCCAGATTTTCGAAAAGCTGATTTTAATAGCCTAAGAAATTTTTTGGGTCAAATTGATTGGAAAGTCTTGGGTATGGGGTGTGGGCCGGTCTTGGAGCGAGACATGAACCCAGCGATAGGTGATGTAAAAGGGGATTTCGATGTGGATTTAATATATAACTTATTCAAGAATATTCTAAAGAAAGCACAGGAACGTAGTATACCATACAAATTGAATAGATCGAATACTAACGACCCAAAGTGGATAACAAATAATTTAAAGAACCTTATAGGTAAAAAGAGAGCTTGGTACAAAAGGATTAAGAATGGGGAAGTCAGGTTAGAACAGGAATTCATACAACTGGTTAGAAATGTTAAAAAAGAGATTAGGAAAGCAAAAAGAAACTATGAAGTTCGCATAGCAGAGCAAGCAAAGTCAAATCCTAAAGGGTTTTTTCAGTTATATCGAACTAAGACTAGGGAAAGGATAGGTCCATTAAAAACTGAGACAGGTCAAATAACAGATAGTGATGAAGAGATGAGTAGTATTTTTAATAAATATTTTGTATCTGTATTTACTAAAGAGGAACTTAACAATATGCCTTCAGCCTAACAAGTCTATGTGGGTGGGGACGAGGACAGGTTGATGAGTTTAGCAGATACCAGGGAGGATGTTCTTAAACAAATAGTAAAACTCAAACCAAACAAATCCCAGGGCCGGATGAAGTGTTTGCCAGGGCGCTGAGAGAATGCACAGAGGAGTTTTGTGACCCACTGCCAGTCATATTTAATAAATCAATAGAGTCAGGCAGAGTGCCAGAGTTTTGGAAAGTTGCTAATGTGATACCAGTTTTTAAGAAAGGAGATAGATCACTTGCGTCTAACTATCGACCAATTAGCCTAACGTCTATTGTGGGAAAGTTACTCGAATCTATTATAGCAAATAAAATTCGTCTTCATCTTGAAAAACATAAATTAATAATTGAGTCGCAACATGGTTTTATAAATGGCCGTTCATATTTAACAAATTTGTTATCTTTTTATTCTAGCATAGTTGAGGCAGTTGATAGTGGTAAGGATTGTGATGTTGTGTACCTTGACTTTAGCAAAGCTTTTGATACAGTGCCACATGAAAGACTGATTAAAAAGAGAGAGTCTCATGGTATTGGGGGTGCTATATTAAGCTGGATTAGGGCATGGCTATGCCAAAGGAAACAGAGAGTTAGCATAAATGGAGTCAAGTCAGAGTGGGAAAATGTTGTAAGTGGGGTGCCTCAGGGCTCTGTCCTGGGACCTCTGTTGTTTATAATATATATAAATGATTTAGATTCAGGTTTGAGTAGCAACATTTGCAAATTTGCCGATGATACGAAAATCGGTAGGGAAATTAATTCGGAGGAGGACTCACTATCACTTCAAGTTGATCTAGATAGGGTTTGAAATGGTCAAAGGATTGGCAGATGCAGTTTAATGCTGATAAATGTAAAGTTCTGAGGTTAGGTAATGATGATAGAGTTACAAGATACGAGCTAGATGGTGGTGATTGCGAAGTCGGATTGCGAAAGGGATCTGGGAGTTATGATTAGTAAGAATTTAAAACAAAAGGATCAATGCATAAATGTTCGTAATAAGGCAAATCGGACACTTGGATTTATTAATCGCAGCGTTAGTAACAAGACACCTGATGTGGTTCTCAAGCTATATCTTGCTCTAGTTAGGCCCCATTTAGATTATGCAGTTCAGTTTTGGTCGACATATTATAGAATGGATATAAATTCACTTGAACGTGTCCAGCGTAGGATGACTAAGTTAATTCCCCAAATTAGAAATCTTTCATATGAAGAAAGATTAACAAAGCTTAAGTTGCATTCACTGGAAAGGCGAAGAGTTAAGGGTGACTTGATAGAGGTTTACAAGTGGGTGAATGGACATAACAAAGGGGATATTAATAGGGTATTAAAAGAATCAACACAAGACAGAACACGAAACAAGAACATAAGAACAAAGGCAACTGCAGAAGGCCTATTGGCCCATACGAGGCAGCTCCTATTTATAACCA
>NW_025555955.1:0-17607 GCF_020424385.1 Procambarus clarkii
CTCACTACACTACACTACACCCTACACTACACTACCCTACACTACACTACACTACACTACACTACACTACACTACACTACACTACACTACACTACACTACACTACCCTACACTACACTACACTACCCTACACTACACTACACTACAGTAGACTAGACTAGACTAGACTAGACTAGACTACACTACACTAAACTACACTACCCTACCCTACACTACACTACCCTACACTACACTACACTACACTACACTACAGTACACTACACTACACTACCCTACACTACACTACACTACCCTACACTACACTACACTACACTACACTACAGTAGACTAGACTAGACTAGACTAGACTACACTAAACTACACTACCCTACCCTACACTACACTACCCTACACTACACTACACTACACTACACTACACTACACTACCCTACACTACACTACCCTACACTACACTACACTACACTACACTACACTACCCTACACTACACTACCCTACACTACACTACACTACACTACACTACACTACACTACACTACAGTAGACTAGACTAGACTAGACTACACTACACTAAACTACACTACCCTACCCTACACTACACTACCCTACACTACACTACACTACACTAAACTACACTACCCTACATTACACTAGACTAGACTACACTACACTGCCCTACCCTACCCTACCATACCCTACCCTACATTCCACTACACTACCCCACACTACACTCCACTCCACTACACTGGGATGCTCTCGGACGCAGGTTCGAATCCTCATCACGGCCCTTGTGAATTTGTCCATTTACTAGTTCTCACCTATAATACCTTTTTGGTGTTAAAGAACTCAACGAATATGTTAAAACTGCGACATATCAACTCAATGTATTGTTATTTTTTATTATTATTAATACAATGAATTAATATGTCGCAATTATTAATTATTAATTTAAAGTAATGTCAATTAAACCCTAATAATACTACTGGCGTTTTCTGTGTATACTTATAGGTTAGGTGGGTTGTTTGGGTTCGTTACGAGGTCGTTCACAACCCAGCTCGTTAGTGCTGAATGAATGTAAACAAAGCCGCCATAAAAATACAACATTTGTACTCTGTTGTAGCTGTTATAGATTCAGCTACTCGGAACAAGTTGTAAGTAGCACGGGCTATGGTGAGCCCGTAACTTACCTGGCACAGGAGCGGGGCATAGACGCGGGTTCGATTCCCGGCCGAGGCAGAAATGAATGTGTTCATTTCTGATGCATCTGTTCACCTACCAGTAAATAGGTACCTGGGAGTTAGACAGCTGCTATGGGCTGCTTCCTGGGGATTTGTGTGTGTGTGTGTGTGTGTGTGTGTGTGTGTGTGTGTTTGAGAGAAATATGCGTAGTAGATTATGTAACAATATATGTAATCTACATATATTTCTCTCACACACACACACACACACACACACACACACACCATCAAAACAACAACATTGAGAAGAACAGAGGAGGAGTAGCGAGTACACAGATGTAGCCCTGATGAGTATTTACTCATCATCTCGATGACAGATGTTTTAACGTCACAAGGAAAGGTGCCAAGGCCACCATGGTCGTCACAGTTGGGTTCAGAGGTTAAGCTCTCTACTCCCTGGCACGGCAATTCCCAGAGTGCCTGGGGGAGAACAGAGTCTTCTGTATGGCCCTAGTCAGACGATCCGACCCATGAGTTCCAGTGGGCACTCACTAGTATCAACCTGCTATATATATATATATATATATATATATATATATATATATATATATATATATATATATATATATATATATATATAAAACCCAGTGAACGTGTCTGTTTTATAAGCAGGAAAATAAGTCAAGGGCATCTTATAGAGAGACTGCCTCGGTGTGTAATATAAGCGACCATTACTGTGTTGTATAAACAGAATGAGGTCAAGTCACACTATATCCGGGAATGGTGGTTGAAATACCCCCCCCCCCCCCCCCCTTGTTATAATTCACTTCGGCGTGAAAGAAATTATGGAATGGCCTATTTGGTCATGCTAGGCAGTTATAGTGTTGACCCGTGGGAGGTACACGTGAAAAAATTTCATACACAAGTATGTCTCGGTGAGGGGTGAGTAATTGTATGCATGGGGGGGGGTAAGCCCATGTATACTCAAACTGTTGAGTAATCGCACGTGGGTTGAGATAAAACATTCATTAGTCTCAAAGGTCTCAGTCAGAGAGCATAAAATGACTCACCGTCTGAGCCCTTACTCATCGCCAGAGGATATACCCATCACCACCGAATTCTTAGACAGGCACGGGCCAGTGACGGGATTCCATTTAACATCATTGACTTCGTGCAATCTCTTGAAGTCCCCGTAATTCAACTCTATTTTCCCTTGGCTTCTACCTCGTCACAAGCACAAATGCACGGAAGTATAGGTTAAGTCGTGACTTAGATTCGTAAGTCACTCAGTTCGACGCTAATACCAGTAGCATTCACAACCTCGCCAGGAGTAAATGAATACATCCCTCACATGTGTATGTATACAATACACATACAGTTGTATTCTATACACGTACTGATGTATTATGTGCACGGAAAGTTACGAAACAGTATTAATAACATCACGTAATAAATTAATCAGTCTAATAGAAGCGAGTTTGTTGGCAAATTAAAAAAAAATCGGTTGTTTGGTTATTTGCGAATGTAGTTTAACAAATCGGAATGAGCATTGTAACACATTAATCATCTCTGCATATTGTCACTCCGTGTTGATTAATTTGTTGATTATAAATGCAAAAAAATATATATATTAAAGGGAAATGATGGATTATATTCAATAGTAAATCCCTAGTATGATGGGCTTGTGTTTATATATATATATATATATATATATATATATATATATATATATATATATATATATATATATATATATATATATATATATATGTGTCGTACCTAGTAGCCAGAACGCACTTCTCGGCCTACTATGCAAGGCCCGATTTGCCTAATAAGCCAAGTTTTCATGAATTAATTGTTTTTCGACTACCTAACCTACCTAACCTAACCTAACCTAACTTTTTCGGCTACCTAACCCAACCTAACCTATACAGATAGGATAGGTTAGGTTAGGTAGGGTTGGTTAGGTTCGGTCATATATCTACGTTAATTTTAACTCCAATAAAAAAAAATTGACCTCATACACAATGAAATGGGTAGCTTTATCATTTCATAAGAAAAAAATTAGAGAAAATATATTAATTCCAGAAAACTTGGCTTATTAGGCAAATCGCGCCTTGCATAGTAGGCAGAGAAGTGCGTTCTGGCTATTAGGTACGACATATATATATATATATATATATATATATATATATATATATATATATATATATATATATATATATATATATAATTTCTTTTGACGAAATATATAGACAGAGAAGCAGACAGGAATAAATCAATAGACAGGAAGGCATCCAGGTATATATTCAGAGACAAACGCATACAGACAGGTATAGACAGAGAATCAATCATGTATAGACAGGTCGACGGACGGGTCGCTGCTCTGTACTAATGGAAGTAATATATAGATTTCTCCCACGCGACGGTATAGTGAACGACTTTTCCTCCCATGTTAAACTCTTAAGATATTGCCAGTATTAGATTTACGATGATTTATTGATTTATTTACAATTTATTTAGATTTACACAGTCCGGTCGTCATCAGGATGCATGAAACTACCTCTAGATTTTATTAAACTTTAAATTACTGTGTAGTTACTGGTTAAATAACTAAGATCTTCAGAGACGGGAGTTCGAATCCATTCCACTGACTCAATACTTTCTCATTGACAAGTTATTGTAATTGTCTTTGTGCCTGAATTAGTTGAACTCTGCACTGCAACTAGCTGTCTGTGAACTGACAGACGTGTAATGTAATTGAACTGACAGACGTGTAATGTAATTGAACTGACAGACGTGTAATGTAATTGAACTGACAGACGTGTAATGTAATTGAACTGACAGACGTGTAATGTAATTGAACTGACAGACGTGTAATGTAATTGAACTGACAGACGTGTAATGTAATTGAACTGACAGACGTGTAATGTAATTGAACTGGCAGACGTGTAATGTAATTGAACTGACAGACGTGTAATGTAATTGAACTGACAGACGTGTAATGTAATTGAACTGACAGACGTGTAATGTAATTGAACTGACAGACGTGTAATGTAATTGAACTGACAGACGTGTAATGTAATTGAACTGACAGACGTGTAATGTAATTGAACTGACAGACGTGTAATGAAATCACACTTCGGACGATGCCCGAAGTTCAATTTCCTGTGATTCAATGTCCGCTTTTCAAGAACTTGAAAACTTCACCTGTAAGATCCTGGAAATAGTAATCATAAATAGCTTGTTAGCTGCTCTGAATAGTGGTTTCTGAAAATCTTTCATATGGATTTCATCTTAAACATGTCATGATGCCATAGATGATGCAGAAGTTAATTAAATTTAACATTGAACGAAGATGAAATTGATGTGAGACACCCTTCACCTCTCTTTTCAAAAGTATATTGCTCAGACATTCTGTGATGGAGAACCGGAGCACCGCTCCTGTGCCAGGTAAGTCCACTACGGGCTCACCATAGCCCGTGCTACTTGCCCCGCTCCTGTGCCAGGTGAGTTACGGGCTCACTATAGCCCGCGCTACTTGCCCCGCTCCTGTGCCAGGTGAGTTACGGGCTCACTATAGCCCGCGCTACTTGCCCCGCTCCTGTGCCAGGTAAGTTACGGGCTCACCATAGCCCGTGCTACTTGCCCCGCTCCTGTGCCAGGTAAGTTACGGGCTCACCATAGCCCGTGCTACTTGCCCCGCTCCTGTGCCAGGTAAGTCCATTACAGGCTCACCATAGCCCATGCTACTTGCCCCGCTCCTGTGCCAGGTAAGTTACGGGCTCACCATAGCCCGTGCTACTTGCCCCGCTCCTGTGCCAGGTAAGTCCATTACAGGCTCACCATAGCCCATGCTACTTGCCCCGCTCCTGTGCCAGGTAAGTTACGGGCTCACCATAACCCGTGCTACTTGGAACTTCTCCCGAATAGCTGAATCTATAACAACAACAGTGCTGGAGAAGTTACGACACTCCAGAACTGGAAGTCACCCTTATTCAAAAGTGCGATCTGTTTATATCTGACACACCTACATACACCTACGTGGCACTGTTGCACCGACCAGGTTGCACTACCGCTACCTGTGTGTGGCAGGGGGGGGGGGGGGAGCTGCAGGTGATTGATATGCCAATCCTGAGCACTTCGTGTGTAAACTCCGCCAGAAGGAACTGAGTCATGTGCTCTCCAATACTGCATTACTAAATATTCAAATGCGGGTTCCTTGCTGCACCAGAGTTGGGCTTCTTCACTTGTTAAAGCCTTAGACCAGACAGGGATTGATTGATCGATGAAGATTTAGCTATCCAAGAGGTGGCACGGGCATGAATAGCCCCGTAAAAAGAACTAGAGAGCTTTTCAATTTATTTTATTCATTTACGTTTTCCATGATAGACTGATTCCTCTATCTTGTCTATATTATATAAGTATCACTACCTGTTGTCTAATTGTTGTTAGTGTCAGGAATCAATGTCTAAGCGGTCAACCTGGCTGCTAGATGCTGCTGCGTCTGAATCACAGCCCGGTTGATCTAGTATTCATTGGAGGTTTTTATCAAATTCTGTTTTATTGAGCACCGCGATGGGTCGGCCAGTTATGTCCCCTTATATGTAGAGGAAGCGTGTTGAAAAAGTTTGACCATTGATGTTGATAGAGTCAATATACTCTATCAACATCAATGATAGTCAATATACTCTATGATAGTCAATATATCACTCTATGATAGTCAATATATCACTCTATGATAGTCAATATATCACTCTATGATAGTCAATATACTCTCTCAGCTTATCTATTACACCTGTGCTCTTCAAAGGCGCTATTTTGCACTTTTATTTTGCCTCCTGGTCTTTTGAAGCATTATTTCATTGTACAGATTTGGTACCAGTCCGTCTTAATATTTCCCAAGTGTAAATAGAGGAAACAATTTGTAAAATTGTAAACGGTCCCAATAATTTACAGGTTTTGTTGAACATATTCGGGCAGTGAAAGACCTCTGTACATTCGCCTGGTCAACACCCTCCAAACACACACCGAAACTACGACGTTGGTACAACGTTCGAACAAGTTTTAACACCTCCTAACCAGTTATAACAACCAATATAGCAAGTTGTAACAACGTTCTAATACGTCATAAACACGTTAAGCCAAGATGTAACAACTTTATTACAAGTTGTAACAAGCTGAAAATAGACAGTTTCGGTTTGTGTTTCCAGGGTTGCAGTGTCTCAAGATTATAAATGGAGCTGTAAGTGTGCTACAATATTCCACTCTGGAGAACACTAGCGTCTTAAAAAAAGATGGGATGAATAATTACCCCTCTCTTAATCACCCTATCAAGTGTCTTCTACCTATCTAAAGACTTTGGAGAACCTAGCCACCTGTTTAAATTACAGAAGTTAGCATTTCCAACTATAAAAGTTTTGCTTCAAGCTTGAGGAATTGTCCATATCAGACTCAAGTATTTTTATAATGTGACCGAAATTTGGAACGACTATAGTGAGTTCGAGAGAGTGAACGTACATGCCTGATTTCGTAAAGAGTCTTCAGTACAACACCGAACACATAGTATTGTTCAAGAGGAAAATGCCAGAACTTACACAAGACCATTACGCATATACATAACTCGTTCAGCTATACATAGAAATATACATAATATACATAACTCATCCAGCTATACATAGAAACAATAATGCATATGCTCAATATCTATTAAGATTAATGGGGGGTGATTGCCTGAACAAAGGGTAGCTAGCGGCAAGTAGTTTATACCTTTGAGAATCCTTACCTATACATACGAATCCATTGTTGACCAGCCCACACACTAGAAAGTGAAGGGACGACGACGTTCCGGTCCGTCCTGGACCATTCTCATCGATTTGAGAATGGTCCAGGACGGACCGAAACGTCGTCGTCCCTTCACCTTCTAGTGTGTGGTCTGGTCAATATACTTCAGCCAAGTTATTGTGACTCATCGCCTGCAAAAGAATCCATGATTCTTGGGGCAATCTTGATCTCTGTCATTAGACGGCATTAATGAGCCTTGTTTCGAAATTAACCTCGAGCAGAGATAGTTTAGGTCTGTAGTAAAGGACTTTTAAGTATATACAAAGATGAAGTGTTTAGAAAGTCTCGAAGTAACAATTAACATTAGTTTTATCTACGTTATTACACTTAACGAACGAAAAATCATGTTACATGAACCGCTAGCCTTACGAATGAACACCCAGACCCAAATGAATACCTTTTTTTGCCACAATAAACTCCGCTCGTCCATTCTGAATGGTTTTCGACACTTAACAATGGTTTTCGACACTTAACAATGGTTTTCGACACTTAACAATGGTTTTATTGACAACAAAACCGCTCGATATTGTATACATCATACATATTAGTGTTTAACATTCAGTTAAGCTTGAACCATCTTGAAAACTGTAGTCTCTGGAAATTCACAAATCTCTCGGTTCTGGGACAAGTCTGTTGGCACAGCTCTGAACTTTCTCCTGTTGCGTCTTGTGTTTGACTAGACAAGGATTGCGTGTGTATACCTCTGACGTAGTGAACATGTGTATACCTCTGACGTAGTGAACATGTGTATACTTCCTCCTCCGGGATATTTCGCGTTCATTCAGTGAGAGACCATTTCATACTCTTGGGAGTCAGGACCAAACGCAGCCGCTGGGACAGAACCCCGATACAAGGGTCATTATCAAATTCAACATTGTACACTGTTGTTAAATTTTTTTTAACTTTTACCTCTCGTTAGTGCCAAGTTCCTTGACTATTAATTCTAACACATTTTTGTCCTGAGTGGAAATGAGGATTTAGATTACAGCTTGGTTTTGGAGAGAGACTTTCTTTAGTAAGGGAGCTGAGATCAGAGTTTACTGAGGAGAAAGCAATAGATGGGGAATGAGAGTCGTGGGTTGATGGATAGGAGGATGAGATGGGGGAAGGGTTGATGGGGAGGATAGGGAGGATAGGGGGGCGGGGGAGAAAATCCTACAAGTGCATTATATCTTTTTAAGATGCAATCCTCAATATCATGGATAACAAATGCATCATTCACTTGCACCAGATCACTCTGGCGACCAGAAGGCAATCAGTCTCTCCTTTTGTCCCTGTGTTTCTCTCCTCTTCCTCTTACCCTCTCCTCTCTCTCTCTCTTCCACCTTTCATCATCCACTTCTCTTCCTCCTCCTGTTCTCCCCTGGACGCTTTCATTCACGGTTGAGAGTGAAAATCTGAAGAGAGAGAGAGAGAGAGAGAGAGAGAGAGAGAGAGAGAGAGAGAGAGAGAGAGAGAGAGAGAGAGAGAGAGAGAGAGAGAGAGAGAATATTCTGCTCATTTGGACAATGTTTGTGTGAGAAGAGACCAGGCGGTCTCTTCGCTCTTGAAGAAATGAGCCTAACTCTTTACCTAGTATTGCGACTCCTTTCTAAATTATAGAAACTCTCTAGGGATGCCCAAGCACTTTCCCCTTTGGGAAATAGAGCATTTCCCTCAGGGAGTACATAGGACTTTTCCTCTCTGACTGTGATATTAATTAGGACTTTTCCTCTCTGACTGTGATATTAATTAGGACTTTTCCTCTCTGACTGTGATATTAATTAGGACTTTTCCTCTCTGACTGTGATATTAATTAGGACTTTTCCTCTCTGACTGTGATATTAATTAGGACTTTTCCTCTCTGACTGTGATATTAATTAGGACTTTTCCTCTTGGGAATATGAGCACTTTCCCTATTTTTGAAGTTTGAGCACTTTCACTCTAGAAATATGAATTCTTTCACTCTGGAAGTAGGAATTCTTTCACTCTGGAAGTAGGAATTCTTTCACTCTAGAAATATGAATTCTTTCACTCTGGAAGTAGGAATTCTTTCACTCTGGAAGTAGGAATTCTTTCACTCTGGAAATATGAATTCTTTCACTCTGGAAGTAGGAATTCTTTCACTCTGGAAGTAGGAATTCTTTCACTCTGGAAGTAGGAATTCTTTCACTCTGGAAGTAGGAATACTTTCACTCTGGAAGTATGAATTCTTTCACTCTGGAAGTAGGAATTCTTTCACTCTGGAAATATGAATTCTTTCACTCTGGAAGTAGGAATTCTTTCACTCTGGAAGTAGGAATTCTTTCACTCTGGAAATATGAATTCTTTCACTCTGGAAGTAGGAATTCTTTCACTCTGGAAGTAGGAATTCTTTCACTCTGGAAATATGAATTCTTTCACTCTGGAAGTAGGAATTCTTTCACTCTGGAAGTAGGAATTCTTTCACTCTGAAAGTATGAATTCCTTCACTCTGGAAGTACGAACCCCCCCCCCCCCCCACACTCCGGGAAACAAGCCCTCTCCTTCGTGGATGT
Source organism: Procambarus clarkii (assembly GCF_020424385.1). Lineage (NCBI taxonomy): Eukaryota > Metazoa > Arthropoda > Malacostraca > Decapoda > Cambaridae > Procambarus > Procambarus clarkii. The sequence goes on from NW_025555955.1 coordinate 9,535, forward strand.
AACAGCGCCCTGGAGGCATGGGTAGTTATCGGTAACGTTGGACGTAACTAGACTATATGGACTCCAAGTCGGCCTTGCAGTACCCGCTAGTTGGACTTGATGAAGGCCAATGGTGCGTGGGGTCTGTTATTGCGTAGTACTCTCACGTCTCGGAGTAAAGGGAAGAGGGGGGGGGGAAATAACTATTTTGTAAGTCGATGATATCTTAAGATACTTTCCCTTCTTTTTCTAACCTAACCTAACCTAACCTAACCTAACCAAACACTAGAAGGTGAAGGGACGACGACGTTTCGGTCCGTCCTGGACCATTCTCAAGTCGATTGAGACTTGAGAATGGTCCAGGACGGACCGAAACGTCGTCGTCGTCCCTTCACCTTCTAGTGTGTGGTCTGGTCAAATAACGTTCCTGTGGTCTGTAAGGCAACAGTTTGACGTTCCTGTGGTCTGCTACTTCCTCAGAGGCACATTCCTGTGGTCAGAAACCCACAATGGCACGTGTTTCGTGGTCAGAATCTCCTTCAACTGATCTGTACGTCAAGCATGTTATTGCATGTTATATTTGGGCATTGCAAAAACGTTCATTCGATGCAACGGGGTATTGACGTGTTGATGACGTGTTTGTTAACTAGTCGTTATGTTGTCTGTATGTCTTGATTAAGTTGCTGGAGATGTAGAGTTTGTTTAAGGTTATAGATGTGTTTGGCTTTATGTATCGTGTGTGTGTGTGTGTGTGTGTGTGTGTGTGTGTGTGTGTGTGTGTGTGTGTGTGTGTGTGTGTGTGTGTGTGTGTGTGTGTGTGTGTGTGTGTGTACTCACCTAGTTGTGTTTGCGGGGGTTGACTCTGGCTCTTTGGTCCCGCCTCTCAACTGTCAATCAACTGGTGTACAGGTTCCTGAGCCTACTGGGCTCTATCATATCTACACTTGAAACTGTGTATGGAATCAGCCTCCACCACATTACTTCCTAATGAATTCCATTTGTCAACCACTCTGACACTAAAAAAGTTCTTTCTAATATCTCTGTGGCTCATTTGGGCGCTCAGTTTCCACCTGTGTCCCCTTGTACGTGTTCCCCTTGTGTTAAATAGACTGTCTTTATCTACCCTATCAATTCCCTTCAGAATCTTGAATGTGGTGATCATGTGTGTGTGTGTGTGTGTGTGTGTGTGTGTGTGTGTGTGTGTGTGTGTGTGTGTGTGTGTGTGTGTGTGTGTGTGTGTGTGTGTGTGTGTCCTTCCCAGCTCACAGCAACGTGCTCTCCTCTCCCTTCTCCTCCTCTTCCTTTACACCCCCCCCCCTTCCACCACAACACAAATGCCCAAATACTTAAACTAAAAATTACAGCAGGCTGTGTTCCATTTGGCCAGTGTTATGTGATAGCCTCTTGCAATCTACTGCACCTAAACGAGCTAACGCCAAGTTGCTATTGACATTCTGCAACATGTGCCAGCAATTGAGTTAGGTACAGTGTTCTCAGAGCCAAGATGGCGTAATGGGGGGGAGCGTCCATCAATGGCTGTCTCAGTCACGTCTAGTAACTAGGATAAATGAGACATTATATTCACGAGGTAATTAATAAACTACACGTCCTGTGGAACTAATGGGTTGCGTTTTTTTTTTGTTTGTTATGGTTACCAACTTTAGAAATGGAGCCTATTGGGAGAGGTATTATTGACAAACTTGCGCCTAATTGCTTCGACTGGTGGGTAGAGTGACAGTCTGGCTTCTTACATGGTTATCGTTCGATTCTTAAAGATCGAAGTTGCTGGGCACTGTTGCTTCACTCATTATACTCATGTCTTGTCATAATATCCTCTCCAACGTCCAATGTAGTCATAATGACTCGATTCTTTCCTCTGTCAATTATGTACATTGTACCAGGGAAGACTCGTCATGTAGGTGGGGCTTCGAGCACTAAGAAATATAATGACATGAAGGAGGTCCTATCTTGAGGTTATCTTGAGATGATTTCGGAGCTTTAGTGTCCCCCGCGGCCCGGTCCTCGACCAGGCCTCCACTTCCCACGAAGCAGCCCGTGACAGCTGACTAACACCCAGGTACCTATTTTACTGCTAAAACCAGATCCTTGTGCAAGGCACTGCACGGTGATCTGCACACCTAACACCAACCCTCAAAGACATATCAAGCTTACCATTCCCTTCCCATCATCCTATACCCACCTATTCCCCTTCCGAAGCCCCCCATACTTTCACCATTCAACTCCGCTACCCACCCTTCCCTTTCTTCCCTACCCTTCCTCTCCCTACTGGAACCATGGAGGAAGGGCATGACTTCAATAGTTCTCTTTTAACACTTCATTTTTATGGAACTGCGTGGGGCTCCTGAGGGAGGCTTGTTACCTCAGGCCACGAGCTCCCTGATGGGGTAATTGTTCCTTGGTGATGGAGCGTCTCTCACTCCAGACTGTCGCTGCGAGAGCCCATTTCCTTGCCTCTTGACAATGAAAGATATTGCATTCTCATTATAGGCTAAATGTGTGATACTTTGTACTGTGTACTGGAGGAATGAGGTTGTTGTGTTTAGCTGGTGGGTCTGTTATGTTGTGTAGGTATTTGACTGTTTCTTATTCTCTCTCTTTCTCTCTCCTTCGCCAGCATGTCCTTCATGAGGTGAGCAGACCTCAAGAGAGCAAGAACATGAAGATGGCTGCCCCGTGCCCTCAATATCACCACTGCAGAGTATGAGTCACAATAACGTGGGCTAAAGTATGTTGACCAGATACCTTCACTAGAAGGTACCCGTCCCTTCACTAGAAGGTACCCGTCCCTTCACTAGAAGGTGAAGGGACGACGACGACGTCGTTTCGGTCCGTCCTGGACCATTCTCGATCGACTTGAAACTGGTCCAGGACGGACCGAAACGTCGTCGTGTCTTCACCTTCTAGTGTGTGGTCTGGTCAACAATGTCACCACTCTCTGGCCGTTGTCACAGCTGTCCAACAAGGACCTCGCCCTCATAAACGCCTTCCAAATCTGGCCTGAGGAACATAACCAGATACTGCCTGCTGTAATTGTTATCTGTTTTGTTAAGGGGGAGTTAGGTGCGTTATTCCCAGCTTGTGAAACGTGTGGGCCAATGGTTGGATAACGTCTCGGTGGCTGAGCGGACAGAACATTGGACGCGTGATCCTGTGGTCCCGGATTCGATCTTGGGCGCCGGCGAGAAACAATGGGCCGAGTTGCTTTCACCCTGATGGGCCTGTTACTTAGCAGTAAATAGGTACTTGGGTGTTAGTCAGCTGTCAAGGGCTGCTTCCTGGGGGTGGAGGCCTGGTCGAGGGTCGAGGACCTTTACATAAATTCCTCTTTATCGTCCAGGGATATATCTTTCCACATCAACACCCCACCCCCCACCACCCACATCAACACCCCCCCACATCAACACCCCCCAACATCAACACCCCACCCCCACATCAACACCCCCCCCACATCAACACCCCACCCCCCACATCAACACACAACACCACCCCCAACATCAACACCGCACCCCCACATCAATACCCCCCCACATCAACACCCCCCCCCTCCACATCAACACACCACCCCCCACATCAACACCCCCCCCCCTCCACATCAACACCCCCCCCCCCCACATCAACACCCCCCCCACATCAACACACCACCCCCCCACGTCAACACACAACACCCCCCCAACATCAACACCCCACCCCCACATCAACACCACCCCCCCCCACATCAACACCCCACCCCCACATCAACACCCCACCCCCCACATCAACACACAACACCCCCCCCCCCCCGACATCAACACCCCCCCAACACACAACACCCCACCCCCACATCAACACCCCACCCCCACATCAACACCAACCCCCCCACATCAACACCACCTACACTACCTTACCACACATAGCCTTTGATCCTTCTCTCGCTTATACACGCTTTACACCCTAACAAACACAATAACAAAAGCACACACACTCGCACATTTGAAACACAAAACACACCAGCACAAATACACCAAGGTAAACACAGCCAACAAAAAAACAAAAAAAGATCTTTCACCTCAAACCAATTACGAATAAGTTCAACGCCATTTCCCCAGGTCCATTTGCTCTTATAGTTGGCTATATGCCCATTACGGCTGCGGTCTAATGGGCTATTTGCTTAATTGCGTTCATTTAGAAGGTGTTAAGATGCGTTATTCACTTCCACCGTGAATACTTTTTCGTTAAGTCTAAACTAAGCTTAATTACAGACAGGAAAAAGGCTTTAATTAACAAAAAAAAAAAAGGCACATAATTTTTACAGCGAACCTCCATTTGAAAATTGGTATATAAACTCGTCAAATATTCAGCTTACATCACAGGCTGATTGAACACCTTGTTGTTGTTGAAAAAGATTCGCTACCTGGAACAAAGTTCCAAGTAGCACGGGCTACGGTGAGCCCGCAGATTGAACATTGCCCTAAATACGACGAGACAAATCACAATTTTTTTCAACCTTTCCATTTGTCAATTTTTGATGAATTAGGTTCTAAAGTTAAGGAAAGTTCAGTTTCCTTTCGCCGGTATTAAGACAGATTCGGTGAGAAGCAGTATAGAAGTCAGCGGATGGATTCGAACCTGGTTCCTATATATTTTCTCATTGATCCATCACGTTATTGTGATTACTTTATGCATAGATTCAGCATTAAGGCGAGGGATACAAACTTTTGACAAGGCGATGGTAATAAAATTCATTCCTTCAGTTTAACATTGATACGAACCAGCTGTGGACATCGGGCCACAGCTGGCAAGGGTGGGGAGCCAGCTGTGAGCGACATCAGGCCAGCTGACAAGGGCGGGGAACCAGCTGTAAGCGACATCAGGCCAGCTGACAACGACGGGGAACCAGCTGTAGGCGACATCAACCCATCTGGCTCCCAGCCTCATGCTGGAGCCTAATTTCCGGATGGCGGGAGCCGGAACTCTCACTCCGGCCATATTATTGCGACCTCTATTAATTAAACTATCTACTCGCCCCCACAAACAACTTTACTGAGTTTAATTAACGAACTTTAGGGCGGAAAGTTGGTTGATGTGCGCAGGTCGCCTGGTGTGGCAGTGCGCAGGTGGTGTGGTGTGGCAGTGCGCAGGTGGCCTGGTGTGGCAGTGCGCAGGTCGTCTAGGGTGACAATGCGCAGGCACTCTAAACGACTCTAGGAATACAAATATCCAGAGGAAGCTTCTGAATTGACCAGGTCCAGAGGTCAGCCATTACAGTGAGGAAGAAACAGCTCTCTGGTCTGGACAAAAAGAGTCCCCAGTCTCTTAACAGACCAAACAGCTCTCTGGCCTGGACAAAAAGAGTCCCCAGTCTCTTAACAGACCAAACAGCTCTCTGGTCTGGACAAAAAAGTCACCAGTCTCTTAACAGACCAAACAGCTCTCTGGTCTGGACAAAAAGAGTCCCCAGTCTCTTAACAGACCAAACAGCTCTCTGGCCTGGACAAAAAAGTCACCAGTCTCTTAACAGACCAAACAGCTCTCTGGTCTGGACAAAAAAGTCACCAGTCTCTTAACAGACCAAACAGCTCTCTGGTCTGGACAAAAAGAGTCACCAGTCTCTTAACAGACCAAACAGCTCTCTGGCCTGGACAAAAAAGTCACCAGTCTCTTAACAGACCAAACAGCTCTCTGGTCTGGACAAAAAGAGTCCCCAGTCTCTTAACAGACCAAACAGCTCTCTGGCCTGGACAAAAAGAGTCCCCACTCTCTTAATAGACCAAATAAAAAAAATTCCAAGCGTTGCATCCCACGATTTAGTACTCAATATTTTAAAACAATTTTCAGAATTCTATTTCAGAACTTGAGTTTGTTTCAGAACTTGAGTTTGTTTCAGAACTTGAGTTTATTTCAGAACTTGAGTTTATTTCAGAACTTGAGTTTATTTCAGAACCTGAGTTTATTTCAGAACTTGAGTTTATTTCAGAACTTGAGTTTATTTCAGAACTTGAGTTTATTTCAGAACTTGAGTTTGTTTCAGAACTTGAGTTTGTAATATTGCCATACAGCGTTCATTTGCCTCTATACTTTATGGCAACTTCCTCAAGGAGTGGCAACCCACAGGAGCATAGCACATTCTTATGGGTATAAGTGCTCCCTGTGCTAATTCTCCTAAGTGCACAGGATGCACAGTTAAGACGCTCAGGGGGATGGTAAAGAGCTCCTCGAACTTGAGCACAAAATGAGGGATGTGCTCTTGGCTTCCTGTGCACTAATGGCTGTCTGAGATGTGTGGGAGCACTTATGGTCTTAACAATGGCTGTCAGAGATGTGTGGGAGCACTTATGGTCTTAACAATGGCTGTCAGAGATGTGTGGGAGCACTTATGGTCTTAACATTGGCTGTCAGAGATGTGTGGGAGCACTTATGGTCTTAACAATGGCTGTCAGAGATGTGTGGGAGCACTTATGGTCTTAACATTGGCTGTCAGAGATGTGTGGGAGCACTTATGGTCTTAACAATGGCTGTCAGAGATGTGTGGGAGCACTTATGGTCTTAACATTGGCTGTCAGAGATGTGTGGGAGCACTTATGGTCTTAACAATGGCTGTCAGAGATGTGTGGGAGCACTTATGGTCTTAACATTGGCTGTCAGAGATGTGTGGGCTATTGCGGTCTGTTTGGAACGCTCTGCTCTCTTCCATTTGAACTCTCATTTTCTCTCTCTCTCTCTCTGTTTTTTTTTTGCATCCATCTGTTGGTTCGTATTCATTTAAGGCTGATTGTACCTTGAAGCAAATAAGATCACATGAGAGACCCACATCTGGAGGATATATTCCATTATTGTTAACCACTTGGGCTGGACGGTAGAGCGACGGTCTCGCTTCATGCAGGTCGGCGTTCAATTCCCGACCGTCCAAGTGGTTGGGCACCATTCCTTCCCCCCCCCCCCCCGTCCCATCCCAAATCCTTATCCTGAACCCTTCCAAGGGCTATATTGTCGCAATGACTTGACGCCTTCCCCTGAAAATTCCTTTCCATTGCTAACTGGACTTGTGTTTCAAGTTAGGTGACAAACAGGTGTTAAAATTCAAATGCCTTACTTAAAAATACTTGTACATTTTGTGTAAATTTTTTAAATAAGTGTACGAACATTTAATCATTCAAAACTAAACGTTCAAAGATGAATAAAGTTTTCGACTTTTAATTTGAATATAATTCTGGATATTTAACAACATCCTCAAGATAGAATTGGTGAATATCAGAGAATAAAAGGCAATGGCTTAGGTAAGAGTATTTAATATAGGTTTTGACGGCATTTTGATATTATTTTTTGACTTCTTAAATTATTCTAAAGTTCTCTTTATGTATCTTCTTGACTCGTATAAGTGTACAGCCGTTCTAACGTGCGTGTGTGTGTGTACTCACCTAGTTGTACTCACCTAGTTGTGCTTGCGGGGGTTGAGCTCTGGCTCTTTGGTCCCGCCTCTCAACTGTCAATCAACAGGTGTACAGGTTCCTGAGCCTATTGGGCTCTATCATATCTACACTTGAAACTGTGTATGGAGTCAGCCTCCACCACATCACTTCCTAATGCATTCCATTTGTCAACCACTCTGACACTCTGTTGTGTGTGTGTGTGTGTGTGTGTGTGTGTGTGTGTGTGTGTGTGTGTGTGTGTGTGTGTGTGTGTGTGTGTGTGTGTGTGTGTGCGTGCGTGCGTGCCTGTGCATATAGCAAGCCATCAATAATATGAGTGAATCATACGTCTAAACGTGATAACGGGCCAGAAAGTGACGACCTTTCGGTCCAAAACCGACCGAGACGTCAACACACTTTCTTATTTGAATAACCCAACCAACACGAAAAAAATTATGTGTATATATATGTAAGTTTGTGTCCATGTATAGTGTACATATGCGGTGCGCGTCCATGGTATGTACTAGGAATCACACACACACACACACACACACACACACACACACACACACACACACACACACACACACCACACACACACACACACACACACACACACACACCCACACACACACACACACACACACGTCACATTATACCATAATATATCAGAGAAAAAATATCAGAA